>JARJEC010004212.1:0-30410 GCA_030264575.1 Tachinus sp. AB-2021 | reverse complement strand
CTTTCAACCAGTAAAAGGTTTATTATTAATCACCATTAATTACAAATACTTCATTAGAAGACGTATATTGTGAGTTATTTTGCTGCTGCATAATGATAAATATTCAAGCCGACATCTTTTTCTTTAAACTAATTTCATTGAATATCCAAAGTTATTTCATTTTAACTTAATTTTTCGGCCAAACTACTGATAAAAATAGCGATATTGCTAATATCACCATCCTCAAACTCAACCCACATACCCAATGAGTGAAATTATCGTCTATTAGACGTCATTCATTGGATATCTGACTTTATATTCACAAATATCACCAAAAATGATGTCACTGCTGGTTGGGATGGCGTCTTAAAAATGAAACAAAAACTACGTACGAAATAACGTAAAAGTTTACTTAAATTATTAACCATATTATTACCATACTTATTACTAAACATATGCATTTAGTGTACGTAGTGTCTTTGATATTAGTTAAATGTTAAGGCTTATTTTGAACAAACTATGAATGACAGGACTGTATGGTAAATAACAAAATTTGTTATTTAGTTTTTTTATCTATCAACTTTAAAGTTTCAGATTTAAAATTTCAAAATTGTCACCCGCTGTAAATCACATAAGGCGGGGGCGAAAGGCTAAATATAGAAAAAGAAGATGTACCCTTTAAAAATATTAATTTTATTCCTGGGCAAGTTTTTTTGTACGACGAGTATTTTTTAGCTATTTTGATTTGTCAGGTTAAAAAGGTAAATACCCAGTATATCGACGTAGGATAAATTAAATCTGGAGACATTGAAGGGAATGGTTATCACAAATTGCAAAACTATTTTTGTTATTTTATTATCACTTATATTGTTTATTTTTTTATAAAGTTTTTTATTTTATGAAAATGTTTCGTTTTTATCAGGTAAATGTGGGTAAATAGAACAAAGAGTGAAAGGTTTTGGACAACAAGAGAAGAGAGATAGGGTAGCTCATGAGTTCCATGCTGTTGCATTAATTTGTAGATTTTTTGGCATATATTAACATAATGGAGACTTAATAGACTTTTGTTATTAATATATACTGCCAAAAGGGATTTTGATATCTGGAAAATATTGGCAAGATTAAAGAATAGCAATTTATATTGACTTAAATTTATTGGTCACCTATTCGATATAAGGTCATATATAAAGGTCTCTTCTTGTAAATATATATATATATATATATATATATATATAATTAACCAATATAGGTGGTAAGGTAAGGTAACTTGATCCGGCTTAGAGAAAAACATGCACAAAATTATCTGAAGCACCACTCCATAAAACTACGTATAGAACAGAAAGTTATAATACTTAAATATGGTCAAAAAGAGTAAATTTCAAAAATTTGATAATATATGATGAGAAATTGTGAAAAGTGTTTTTAAGAGACTGCAAAAGTAATAGCAGAAGTTGTACCGAGATATGCAAAGATAAAGCAGATAAAAAAATAAGATGATGAAACGTGAAGGGTTTTGAAATTAAGTAGAAAAAAATGGAATGGAAAAGACAAATGAACAACGAATTTAAATATTTGTTAGAATTTGTAATGATTGTGTATGCTAATTTTTAAAGACACAATATGGGATTTCCTATATGAATTTCATAGACACACCCAATTTAAATGAGCAAATAAATAGTAAAATTTATCGTCGTACTGCATAGTAAGTTAATTATAAATATCCTATTATTCTTTCGATTAACACTACAATGGTTTCATAGGATTATTTTAAAATAAGTTATAATATTCACAATTTTTAAAATATAAGTTGTCTAAACAAAAAAAAAAAAATAAAAAAAGACATTAAGACTGATTTTATCACTAACTTTAGTAGAATTATTGTGCGCGGCGCGATTTAGTAAATTCTTATGCAAGAAAATAGAACCTATTCTAATTTCTTCGTTGAGCATGGCTAAATATGCTCAGAAAAGTTGCGCGTAGAATAACACGCTTTTATATACAACTCTACTTATTTTACCAACTAACATACATACATAACTTCATACGCGTAATTGTACTAAAGAGTGCTAAAATCAGTCTGGTGTCAGGCAGCTCTTATAATCTTTTTTATCACTCACTATTAAACGAAATTAAAATTAAAGTATTAAAACCATAAATTACATTTATTTTTTAAATTTGAATTTGATGCGATTCAAAATTGTACCTACTAGCGCCTTACTTACTCTTGTTAATACTTCTTTATTTCAAACCTCGTTTGCCTACTCAATGCCCATCTTATATACATAGCCACATTTCAAATGCTGGTATGCATAAACTTTAAACCGATATTGGACGTCTGATTGGAGAAATTTCAACGGATTCGTTACCTCACATTAATCTATTCTAAAATTTTAATGCAAATCGTTTTTATCATTTTTACTGAAAAAAATCAACCGCTTGTTTGACCTTAGTTTTTTTAGACATTAAGATCGATTGGGCTGATGGGAAGTGCCTACAGCGCCAAAATATTTTTGCGTATGAGTTCGGAACTAAGGTAGTTCAGGGTTTTGCCACCAAAAAACATTTGGCGCTAAGATTGTTTTTATTTTGAGGTAGGAACGGCCTGCATTGAGAGATATAATTTTATTTTTAAGGCAGGAAGAGCCGACATCGAACGATATTTTATTTTGAACGTAGGAAGAGCCGACATCGAAAGATAAAATTTTATTAGTTCAGGATTTTGCCACCTAAAAACATTTGGCGCAGCGATCGTTTTCATTTTGAAGGCAAGAGAATCTATTATTTATTATAATATACATACATAAAAACCATTGACAGTGACAGATTGATTTTAAAGTAGTTATATTTGATTGCGTAGTTAACTGGCCGCCGGCGACCGTTCAAATTGTCTGAGTGATAAACTGGTTTAACGGAATGGAGCAATCTGTTTCAATCAGTGAGAAGTGGTCTGTAAGTAGTTTTAAAAAAAAATCCTTAAAATTCTTAATTTTTATAACCAAAAAGGTCAACAAAAGACATCTTCGTCACTTGTAAATATGTATTAGCTTACTTTTCTGACATATCACGTAGTTTTTATTTTCCTCATTCAAGCAGTTCAAAATTTAACAGCAGAGGTCAGCCATTTCGCTGATTTTCTCCTATACAATGATTTTTTTAAAACTTATCATACACTTTTTGAATATATATAGAAGACAAAATATAAACTATAAATAAAATTATGCAACACACTATGAATCAGTAGTTTTCTTTTAGTTTTCTTTAAATAACTATCAAGCTTTAATTCCATGCCTCATTCATGTTTTTGAAACATTCTATTTTAAAAAAACTCGCTTGAGAGAATCAAAATATTGCCCATTAAAAGAAATTAGTTGTTAAAAGTTCAAATAAAAACATATTATAACTGTTTTATCTATAATCTAAGCAACTAAATTAAAATCTATAAAAAACAATAATATAAATGCATTATAATAAAAATAAATTAAAAATAATAATAAATGCATTACAATAAAATAAATTCAACCCATCAGTTGCAGTGATTTCACCGCATCTTCAAGTTTTTTGAGTTCTGAAGTTGTTTGACAAAGTTTATCACAATTTGTCTGTTGAACTTCTGCTGGAACTTTTGTTTCATAATCAGTAGCTTGCATTGCTTGAGCCAGTTTACTTTCTACACCAACAAGAAATTCAATTTTTTTCTGCATCTTAGCAATTTCCTTTAAAGGATCAATCAAACCCTTCAGTAAAAGATGTACTTCACATTTATCAGATATTGTAATAATTGTACAACCTTCCGGCACTTCTGAATTGGTTTCAGCTTTTGAACAAAATGCAAGTGTTTGTAAAGTTGATGAAAACCTGGTTATGATTGATCTTGTATTATCGTCACTGCACTTTAAGTATGCTAAAACATATATGTACATTAATAAAGAAAAAATCAAAAATTAAATAAGCTTAAATAAGGGCTGTTAAACCAATCAGTAATTTCTATGGATATATTTTATTTTTTTAACTATAAATATATTATGTATTTGATAGTTTTAAAATGAAAAATTAGTTTTTTACAGGGTTTGAAAGATATAATATATCATTAATATTTATTTAGTTAATAAATGAACAATAAAATAAATTTCTGTTATTATCACATTTTTTTGATTTAAAATAATAAATGAAACGACTCAAGTTTCAACTTTTGTGAAATCATAATTAAATAAATTTATTTAGTTATTAGTTAGGACTTTGCGCAAATCAACCTATAAAGATTATTATTGCCTAAAATAAATTTATTGGTTATTTTTAGATTCTCAAGAATTTTTATTCCTTTTTATTGTTATTATTATTTTGTAATATGCATCTATAATTTGTGTTTATTAAATTTATTTAATTTATAATATTATAACAAAATGCATATTTGTATTATACTTTTTTAAGTATTTAAAAGAAAAAACAAAAATAACAAATATCATAACATTTTCAAACCCTGGACTTTTTTATGATGGTTTCACCAGCTACATGGAATGCAAATGCAGATTCGCACTGTACTTGCCAATGTAGGTGCAATTTGTATCGTTAATAATTCTAGATCAATATAGTACAAGGACATAAATCATAGGTTTTGTTTTTTTTTATAGAATATTCGTCTTACACTATCGTTAATGGTCAAATACATCATTCAAAATAATAAATTTTGTTTATAAAGTTACATCTGTTTGCAAGGATGCAACTTTTCAAAAATAATGTTTAAAATATTTCCATAAAAGTTGGTGGTGAAACATAATCCAAGTGGTCATTGAAAAACTATCTCCAAAACTAATCATCTAATAAAAATGGTTGATCTAAGATACATCAATATTTTAAATAAATATAAATATTGAACCTAACACTGTGCTTAATGTGTCTGTAAATCATATATTTCAATATGTCAAAAGTGAAGTTTTCATGTTCTCTAGCATGCATTTTTTAAAAGAAACACATTGCCTTTGATTAAGTACACACAAAATATTGTCAGAGGAAACTAATATCTCATAGATCATAATTTATAATTGTTCCGTTTAGAAACTTAGTCGTTATTATACAGTGTGTTGTTGGATAGATGCAAGAGAAAAAAATTTATTATTTATTTATGAAATTTTAAATTATGACGATTCTGAAAACTGGTTCAAGCCAGTCGATTCGGTTCCGGTTTTTAACTTCTTTAAGCGAGCATGATTGACTTACAAATTGGTGACAAAAGGCAAATTTAAAAATTTCGTGCAAAACATTAAGCAAATCTCCTGAGTGAATTTAAACTTAAATATTCATTCATATTTCTTACAACTTTCACACTTATATAAAACAGTGTAAATAATTTGGAAAAATATATAAACATCTTGTTTTCCTCAAAAATTTCTCTTAGAACACAATGGTGATGTCAGTTTTACCGAAATTTTGAGCCGAAACCCACTATATTAGAAAAAGTATAAGTCAAAAACCCCATGTTATTTAAATGGAAAATGAAACAAAGCTACTGACACCTGGTTTTGGCCATTTTTTGTTTAATTTAGAACACATTGAATTGAAACCCTGAAAAACAAAAATTGAAAGTGCCCTTCTTAAGCCGCACCCTAATACACACATACTGATGCAAACACATAACTGATACACGAGACGGTCAAATTCCCTGTAAGCCCAGGCCGCAGCGCTGTAGCATAGATGTTTACACATCAAAGCTTATTCTTATTTATTTATTTTAGTTCTCAAGTAAATTTCAGAAACATTGGAGATCTTTTAAAATTATATAAAAATTTAAATTTGCATTACCATCTTAATACAACAAAAACAATTATTTTGAATAATAAATATACTTTAAGTAACAATTTGGATCATTTCATTTGAATGAAACAAGTACAATTTTTGAATATGTTGCATTAGTCATAAGAAAATTGCAAAGAGAACATTAAAATTGCTCCAGAATCAAATTTTCAAGACTTCTTGGAAATATATAAATCGTTATTTGCGCAGTTTAAAGAACTTCAAGATGACAAAAATATAAAGCAATATGTTTTAGAATAATGATCATGGAACTGTTTAAAAATGAACACTTGATTTAACAATTAATAAAATACTCATAATCAGTAAAAATACCTTCAGTTTTAGTTTTATTTGGGATATTGTAGTCACTTCTTGTTGATCGAATAGCTTTCGCTATCTTCTGTATAAATTCTACTTCCATTTCAATGGTATCATCTCTCCAAGAGCAAATGTCAGGTTCTGGATACATGGCCACAGTTATGCTAGGCACTTTATTAAATTTAGTTTCTGGTAGACGTTGATACAGCTCTTCAGTAATAAAAGGCATAAAAGGAGATAATAGTTTAAGACCAATCTCTAAAGCTCTATATAGTGTAGTTTGTGCTGCGTAAATAGCATTTGAATTACCACCAGCAAATATCGGTTTTAAACATTCCTAAAACAAACAACAATTAAGACAAAGTTTAAAGTCCATGTCGAAATATACTAACCAAATAAACATCGCAAAGGTCGTACAACCAAAGGTTATAAATACCAGTTGTAACAAGAGTAAAATCGTAATTCTCAAACCCTTTATTAGAATCAGTTATGGCTGATGTAAGACGACTCAGCATCCATAAATCTATATGACTTTCATTTCCATTTAATTTATAATCAGCTGGCGTCTCAAATTCTGTTGAGAAATATGTTAATGCAAATTTGGTCGCATTCCATATTTTGTTACAGAAAAATCTGTAGCCTTGTACGCGAAGAATATCTAAATTAATATCCCTTCCAGAGCACATTGCGCACAATGCAAATCTTAAAGCATCTGTGCCACATTCTGGAATTCCATCGGGGTAATCTTGCTTTTGACCTGCTTTGGCCTTATCAATTTCCTTAGGATCTAGATTACTGTCATAAAGTACAAGATGCAGATTTTCTAAAGTAATGCCATTGATTACGTCCATAGGATCAATAACATTGCCTAGAGATTTACTCATTTTTCTCCCATGGGCATCACGAATGATTGGATGAAGATATACTTCTCTGAAAATAATTTAAAAAAAGAAAGCAAATTATTATAACGTTTGTTCCAGAAAGCATTTTAGTGACTCGTTCTGTATAGGTTTTGAATCAGTACTGAATTATTTAGTTCGGATTCGCAAAAATCAAACCATTATACATCTGCCTGATGATGCCACAGTGTGATAAAATAATTATTCTCGCAGTACAGTTAAATATGACATATTTTTGAAACTTCACACCCCTGTTTTATTGAAGAATTCAAATCGGTTCAGATCCTGTTCAAAACAAAAGATTGAAACTTTTAAAATAAAAACATAACTTTAATAGATTATGTCTATTTTTAGAAAATAACAAACGTTCTAGCATGCTTTCTTCTTCTGACGCATTTCTTTTAAATTATCTTTTTAAATGCCCTTGTCATTTATTGAAAAACTAGTTAATGATGTAAGATCAAACTTAGAAAGTTCTGAGTATACAGGGGGTCCAGAATTAAGTAGCATTTCACAGGCATATTTGGTATTAATAAAGATAGCAAGTCTGTTAAATGAGCAAAGTTGTGTGCTGATTCAAATACACTTTGAAAATTTTTAAAATTGCTTTTAGTTCCAAAGATAATCGAAAAAAAACTAACTTTTTTTAATAAAATACTTATTTCCATTATTATAAAGGTTTCAAAAACATTTGTTAACAAAAATTACTATATTGGTTAAGAGAAACATAGTTAAATTTCTTTGTTTAAATGAGCGTCATATAGAATTATTGCATAAAAATGTAATTTTAAAATTTAATTTAAAATAAAAAATATCTTAAAATAATTTAATTAATTTAACAGCATACTTGATTATATTTTTTAAATCAAGAAACCACAAAAACACCCAAAATAATAAATAAGTTTTGAATCCCTAGTAGTGACCCTCGTCGTAGATTAATCATTTATTTATTTTTTTATGTAAAAGAAAACAATGAATTTTTTTGAAATATTTAAAAGTAAGAAAATTTTTTTAAATTGTCAAACTTTCTACATAATTATTGCTTCAGTAATCTGGATTAAGTCATGTTATATAGTTATGTTTAACTTACTTGAACGGAAGCTTTCCTAATAATTTTTGTCCAAAAAACACCATTCTGGCTACCCAAAAGAAAATAATATCATGTCCCGTTTCAAGAAGTGATGATGGATAGAATGCTTGCATATCATGAGTATTATCAGGCCAGCCAAATATAGAAAATGGGAATAAACCAGAAGAAAACCAAGTATCCAACACATCATCATCCTGACGTAAATTAATATCAGAAGCAGGAACATTAAATTTTTTAACAGCCTTTGCCAAAGCTTCTTCCTCCGATCTGCCTGACACCCAATACTCTTCTGAATCCTAAATTATAATTTAAATATTAAAATTATATTTTTGTTTCTAGTTTTATTTTATTAATATAGGTATAAAATACCCAACTTAGTGAGGCCTATGGAAAGTGTTTTTGTGCAAGGATAAAAAACGACGCACAAAAAGGTCCAGACTGTGTGCTAAGAGACAAAATTAGTGCTGGTTTTATCTCTGAGCATAGTCTAGAACTCTCTCGTGATATACGTCCTTTTTTATTGTTTTGCAAAAACACCTTGATTAGGCCTCGCTAAGTTGGTTGTACTGTATTGATGTATAAAGTATCATTAACATATACCAATGCAACAACCAACCAGTTACAACCAATATGATTCTACTCATTACACTTTACGAAGACGGAAATTTTGTTATTAGCAGTGCTATGATAAATTCAGTGGGTGGTTTGTAAAATAAATTATCTTAAGGGCCCCAAAAAGTGGCTGATCTAGCAGCCACTGATGTGAATGATCAATTTTTATTATAGCACTACATTGCTGCAGTGTAACTACACTAATCTGTATCTGAACAAGTCTTAATATATCATAATAAAACAGTAATATACATTATTTATATTCTCTCTTAGGTTTCTTTTTATATTAATTACATTCAAAATCTCTGTGATGTATACTATTGTATCACCATACGCATAAACAAATAAATTTTATTATGATAAATAGAAATCATTTCAACAAATTAGCAATTTTAAATTAAACTTACACCTGTTTGTTGCTGTCCTTTAATAGATACATAATATGCTGGAATTCTATGTCCCCACCACAGTTGCCTAGAAATACACCAGTCCCTAATTCCTTCCATCCAATGATACCAAGTTTTCATATGCATTTCTGGAATGATTTTTAATTCACCTGATTTGACAGCATCAATTGCTTTAGCAGCCATTTCATCACACTTAATGTACCATTGTGGTTTGAGCATAGGTTCTACTACATCTTTGCTTCGACTGCATACTGGCACAACCATTGGGTTATTTTTTGTTTCAATGTAAAGTCCTTTTTCCTTAAGAGTTGCCAAAATTTCATTTCTTGCTTGAAAACGTTTCATACCCTAAAATTTAATTATTGCAGATATGTTCAATTTTGTTATTAGCATGTATTTACCGTAAATTTGCCATAATCTCCAATAATAATACCATTATCATCAAAAATAGTGATAAACGGCAAATTATTTCTTTTTCCCACTTCATAATCATTGGGATCATGTGCAGGAGTAATTTTCACAGCACCAGTGCCAAAATCTCTTTCCACAAATTCATCAGTTACTATAGGTATTTTACGTTCACAAAATGGATGAATTATATATTTCCCATGTAAATGTTTGTATCTATTATCATCTGGGTGTACAGCCACGGCCGTATCACCCAACATGGTCTCAACACGAGTTGTAGCCACAATAATTCTTTCATCCGATCCTTCAATTTGATATGCAAATGATACCAAAACGCCAAATTCTACTTTCTCTTCGTAGCCTGGTATTGAAAGGAATGTTCTACCGGGAATTTCAATTTTATCTACCTTTAATAAAATATTTGAATTAACATTTTACAATAGATTGCTTACGGTTACATCTCAGTAACCGTAAGCAATCTATTATACATTTTGCCAATAGCAAGTAAGATCTCATATAGCTAGGTTAATCTGTGATTTTCAAGATTTTTTAATCTGTGATTCCAGATTTTCAAGTGAGGTAGGAGACAGCCACCAATCGTATATGCACATACAATAAATTAATCACGTTTGGTCGAGACAGCAAATATAGTTGAACATACCATCAGACACAAATATTGCATAAAATACACATTTTTTTCCTACAATGTCAAGAAAGTAATTATTGATTTATGTAAATAGAAATTAAATGAAAATATTAAGTAGTTTGCGTATAGATGAGGCATAAAATCGTATTTTTTTACGGTTGTAGAAAAATTATTTATATTTTAATTTTAATTGTACACATAAATTATCACCTCTCCCATTTTTGTTTGTTTATAAGCGTATACCCTTTGCTTTTTAAAAGTTTGGCGCAGTATACCTTCTGTTTATTTTACAACTACAACACTGGTTTTTACACTCCTTCATCTACCAGAAAAGAAAATTATTGCTGGAGAAATTACTTCCCATAGTAAAGTTGTGTCAAAGGTAAGTCTGTTGCGGAATGATATGCATGAATGAAACGTTTTTTTTATCTAAAAATAACACTTTTGGATGTAACCGATTTTGCATCTGCACAACTCAATTGTACTGGCTAAAACATAAAAAATGCATCCATTCACCAGAACAAGTACCGAACCAATAAAAACAAATTGAATCAAGAACCAAAACTGAATTGATTACGAGCCATGCATCTCTTTAGCGGTTACGGCTGCCGCCCTTAACTCGGACAATTCTCAACCAAAATAGATCATCCTAGTTTTTTGAAACTGTCTCGCTGTCATTTTTAACACCGTGTTATAAAATGTGGTTTGATTAATTTTAAAAAATTATGTCACTTTAACCTCACCCAGACCCCTTTGTTCAAGGTCAAATAGATATGATTTATATTTTTCTTCACTGGTTAAATCTATATTTATTAATGTGTATTTTAAATATTTTGATAAATAACATAGTACTTATATATTTTGCTATTGTTGTAGTCAATTTTTACAAACATTGCCCTAGAGTAATAACTGGGGTATTTATAAAGTTGAACAAAATTAATCGGGAGGATAAATTAATAACATTTAAAAAACTAAAGTGATTGTCAAAAATCCATTTTGTATTCTTTCATGTGTACTATACTTTTTCTCACTTAGTTATGTATTATATATGCACAACAGAGAGAAATTAAGACCTCGGGTCAAGAAAGCATTAGCCACATCTCAAATTTTAATGAGTCGCAATTTTAAAATTGAATTAAGTTGTGTAATATGTTAGTAACATATTATAATAGATATATTTGTTTGTTATGTGTATATTGGAGAATCCAATGTACGTGAAAAAAAAAACAATTTACAATATTACACAATAAATTCCGATTGTGGCTAATATTCTTGTTGCCCCGAGGTCTTCATTTCTCTCTATTGTGCATATATAAAATTTCTTAATCAACAATATAACATACTTACTTCAATATCAGATATGGCAGATTTCAAAGTGCACGACCAATTTACTAATCTATTGAACCTATAAATACTTCCATCTTCATGTAAACGCACAAAGGCTTCCGTTACAGCTTTGCATAACTTTGGATCCATTGTAAATGCAGCTCTATCCCAATCATATGAAGAGCCCAATTTCTTTAGTTGCATGTAAATTCTATCGCCTTTCCTGAAAATATTTGGACAACTCTAAGTAAAGCAGCTTGCACAAAAAATTAATAGCAACTAACAGTGACCAAATAAATTGTAAACATAACACAAAAATAATAACATTGACATGATAAAATTCAAATTGATTGTTTATTTCCTATCATCGATTCAAATCACTTACTGATCTTTCCATTTCCACACCTTCTTGATAAACTCTTCTCTACCTACATCATGCCTTGTTTTTTTCTCATCTCGCCATAACTTCTTTTCAACTACTACTTGAGTAGCAATTCCAGCATGATCACAACCAGGATTCCATAAAGTGGTCTTTCCTTTCATGCGATGCCATCTTACTAGAGAGTCTTGAATGGCATTAGTCAAAGCATGTCCCAAATGCAATGAACCTGTTACATTTGGAGGAGGTATAATAATTGTAAAATTTCCTTTTGAATTGTTATCCAACACAGACTTTCTCTGAAAATAAAATACGATAATCAATTTAAATTACAAATATTCTTTTTAAAATTGCATATCTGAATTGATTTTGTTTGTTACATAAAAATAGTTAAAGTAATTTTAAAACCGCAAGCAATGTGATAGTTCATCAGAATCCCATCGTAATTCCAGTATTAGTTTGATTTAAGATCAATTCAAGAATGCTTGCAACCATGAAACACAAAAGTATAAAAAAATTATATGACGATAGCTGAAACTTTCACTGATAAAAAATTTCATCAATATCTCAGAAATAAAATCGTAACCTCATTTATAAAATTTCTATCAAAATCGGTATTTACCTCTTTCATCTTTATTGAATTTGACAAATAACATAATTGGCACATTGGCACATTTTTGTGATTAATTTAAAACGTAAAAAATATTATAAAATTTATAGTAACAATAAAAACTACAAAAGATGTTTTCTGTAAAAATATGAGTGAATATTAGCCCTTCAGAAAACGTGCTGTATGTAAATTGTAAAGTGAACACACGCACCGTACAGTTTAATCGTCCGTGCACGTAAATAATAATAAGTAATAAGCTACATTTTATAATTTCATTTTAAGATCCAGAAATAAAAGTACATATAGTGTAATAGAAACATATAAAAATATAATATTCAGTTTTCTTTAATCCAAAACTAAACATACAACAGATGCAATAGAAAAATATTTAAAAAAAATGCAAAATTAAATTTGGTATCTTACTCTCAAATTCTTATAGCATATCTAAATACACACAAGGCTAACTTAAATATTACAAATTCTAGAGATCTTTTAAAAGTGGGGTGATTTCGACCACATATGCGTGTTCTGGAAGGTTAGTAATCGGCTTATTGTGCTTGAGAAAACAATCTAATCAGATAAAGTTACATACCCCATATTCTGGTTTAAAAAATCCTTGCTTTTCCCACCAACTATACCAAGCTGCTTCTACATATTTAGGACTATATGCCTCTGGCATAGCATTTGTAGTAATTTTTTTTTCGCCTATGGGTGTATCTATATCATAAAGGGCAGCTTCTTTCACTTCCTTTTTCTTTTCTTTTTTCTAAATAAAACATTTCAATTAAAATGATAAATTAAATCTTGCAACATATGGCATGTGCTTACCTCAGCCGGATCTTTGACAACCACACTGCTCTTTTTATCTAATTTCTGTTTCAATTTATCCAATTTGGCTTGTTTCTTTGCTTCTTTTTCCAATTGCTTTGCAGTTTTTTGTGGGCCTTCTTCGTCACCAATCTCCACAGTAGTCTTACTTTCATCCGCCATTCTTCAAATATTTTAATTCAAAAATGCCGATGTCTGGCCTGGGGTCTAGTGCATAAATAACTTACACACGTGGAATTGTATGTGAACAGAGAACAGAGTGGAATTGAATTCTGTCACACTGTCAGTTGTCACTGTCAAGAGATGTTCGTGTGTCAAGTGTCACTACAGCACAGTGTTGCCACGTTGGTAATGCCAACCTCTTCGATTAAATTTACTGTAGTTTAATGGTATGAGCCAAGGCTACTAATTACACAGGTTGTCTTAGATTGCATACGCGTAAAAGTTCGTGACGTACTGCAAGCCATGCCTATATTTTTGCAATTTTTTTTAACTCCTAAAACAAAACTCAGAACAATTATTTTACCAAATGATGAAAAATACTTGTATAAACATACAGCAGCATTGAAAATTAAAATGTTTAATGAATAAAAAAATAAATTACAAAAAACCTTCGTAAAAGCCACTCCTCCAAAACTACTTATTTAATTTGAATTTTGTAAATGCAAATTCGTTTTCAGAGATGATATTCTATAAAATAATATTTTTTTTAATCGATTAAAGGTTTTGTTATTTTTCTCGTTTGTTAATTAATAATTGCAATTAAAAATTTAACTGACTTCATCAAATCATTCTTCACAAATTATTAAAATAGTTTTGTTTGTTATAAAATTTCTTTTGAGAGATAATTCCAAAAATATTGTCCAAGGTTATGCAACTTGTTATACTGAAACGCGTCGTTTTGGTTTATAATATTATAAAAACAATTTCAATTAAATATTTTAAAATTGCATTTTTTGTATCATTTATGTTAAAAAATTAGAAAAGCTTTTTTAAAATGTTTAAAAAAATGAACAAAAAAAATCCTTTGAGTATTTTCCAATTGTTTTTAGCAAAATGGGATTTTTGGCGTTACAAAAAATGAAAATAATGGAGTTTTTATTCAAAAATGTTTATGATTATTTATCTTTTTTTTTACATAGTTTCAAATCCTAACAAAATTTGAAAATAAATGTTGGAAAAAGGTGTTTCTGCTATTAAAAAGACATTTTTAGAAAAAATACGTTTTTCTAAAAAAAAATAAAAATTAAAATTTTACTTAATTAAGAATAAAACTTTATTGTTTACGTTTTTGGTAACAAATTCAATTTATGAATGAAACAAAAAAATAAGTAAAATTAAATTTTATTACAGCATCTACATTTTTACTTTTACACTATAAACATTTACATTTTTACACTAGATGCCACCAACTAACATCAAAACAATAGAAGTCCGCCTAAATTATTTTATTAATGTAACTACTTTTATTTTATCGTATCACCTTAGATCTTTGAAAATCGCTAAATATTAGCCGAAACTAGTCAAAATAAAGAATTTAACAGCACAAATGACATATTCA
The DNA here is from genome assembly GCA_030264575.1 of Tachinus sp. AB-2021. Lineage (NCBI taxonomy): Eukaryota > Metazoa > Arthropoda > Insecta > Coleoptera > Staphylinidae > Tachinus > Tachinus sp. AB-2021. Next base: position 15,560 of record JARJEC010004212.1, on the reverse strand, counting down.
TATAGTTATCTACCTAACATAGAATTTTTAAATTAAATCCAAATATGCATAAATTAACAACCAACTCTTATAAAAATGATTTTTTAGAATATTTGTTCAAAAGTTAGAAAAAAAATTAAATCTTAAATATGAACCACCATTTTTATAGCAGAAATTATTTTCTACGAAAAAGAAACATGATTTTTATATTTAACTTTTGTCCTGTTGCGTGGCAGATAACGCTGTAATTGACAAAAAAACAAAATTGAAAACAATACGATAAGCCTTGGTCACAGTGCTAACAATCATGCAACGAAAAAGTGCTTAGACCACAGAGCAGAAGTAAAACGTTTATTAAAATTTTAATAAAAAAAATATTCTTGCGGGAATCAAACCCGAAACCCCTAGCTAGCATTGTAGGCGGTATATTAAGCGTTATGCCCTACCACCGAGGTTGGCTTACAGATTATTAATTGTGTATCAAAGTAAATGAATGAAACCGATTTCTTTACAATGATATGGGGTTATGTATCTGACACTGACAAATATTATTGAATAGATATTAGATTGTTTATATTGATGTTGTTCCATCTCAATTCCACTCTGCTAAATGACACTAAATTTCAGGTTGAAAAAAATCGCTTCTATAAAAGTTTTACTTAAAAATAAAAAAAAAAATGTTAGTAAAGTGACGTAAAACATGACAAACCGCCGAAAGTTGCCATTATTATTTTGATAGATTTTTGTGATTGAAGTAAAACTTTTACGGGGGCGATTTTTTTCAAGGTCAAATTTATCTCAATTCCATTCATTGATTTTATATTTTCTGTTTTTTTGCATCAAATATATAACTGTCTGACACTATGCAATTTATTATATCAAATGTTGTACAGTTTATTGAGATTCGGCATTATATTGGCTGAATTTAAAATTTCAAGTTGACAACTTAATTAATATTTGTCAGTGTCAGATACATAACCCCATATAAATGCACAGTGACGTAACGCTTGAGAGACCGTCTACGTTACAAGGGGGGCAGTTTCGATTCGTGGAATTAATTTCTTTTTTATGAAAATTCTAATAAAAGTTTTCTTCTCTATGGTCCAAGCACATAACTATTTATAATGTGGCTGTGACTTTATAAGCTTGAAATTACATCATAGCATCCAATTATGTCACGAATGTCTCCACGCAGCTAATCGATCCACACATATATTGACAAGTTAAGAAGCAATAAAAGGAATAATACCCAGACAACCTGTACTTAAGTTAACCTTGCCTTGCACTGATTCACTCAAATGGTACGCCTGGCACGGGTCTGCGTCTGGCTTCAATTCATTTGGAAGTTGGAAGTGTTCATATGTCATATTTTATTATATATTATATCAATGACATTCCATTCCATTATATTCAAAATAATGGCTATTTTACAAAGAAATGGGACAATAAAAATTATATAAAATAGTATGATCTATTTTAATAAATTATTAAATACTTAGTGATGGGTAGCTATGTCAGATTTAATCGTATATTTAGTTCAGTTTTTGGAGTCATGTTAAAAATTTGGGCATATTCAGGTCTTGTATTATTCTTGTGTTTCATACTGTATTATTTGTATGGTGGGATTGTTGCATTTTTATTGCTCCTTTTTGCAACTACAGGTACTTACTGAATGTAATTGGTTTACAAATGTTTTAATGATTACATTTTAGGAATATTGTATCATGCTGAGGATAATTTTTTGTACTATCCAGAACTACCAAGCCATTCCAGAGTGTTCATACCTATACCATCAATGTTTAGTTTACCATATGAGCATGTACAAACAAAATGTGCCGATGGAACTGTAATACACATGTTTTTTATACATCAGCCTAAAGAACGACAAAGGCATTCACCAACAATAGTATTCTTGCACGGAAATGCTGGCAATATGGGGCATAGATTGCAAAATTGTGTTGGATTATATCATAATTTACATTGTAATATCTTGCTAGTGGAATATAGAGGTTATGGATTTTCGGAAGGTGTTCCTAGTGAAGATGGATTATATATGGACGCCCGAGCTAGTGTAGATTATTTGTATACACGCACAGATGTCAATCATTCAGAAATAATTGTATTTGGAAGATCATTAGGTATGTACTGTACGACCGGCCTTACATGGCCCGCTACAAAAGGGATGCAAACTTCCAATGTCATACGTCGGGCGTATTAAACAGTCCGAGACATAAATATTCTTATGTTTGCCGTGCTCCCTATTGTAGACTGTAGAGCAAGGCAACTAGCGTGTGTTTGTGCATACGAATGTGTCTATCCCATCATTGGCTATTATTTTTCTGGCCGCTCTCCATCTTAACATTAAATGCAAGTGCCACGGTAGCTTGGTTACACTTTATACTGTACAGTTTATTTGTTTTGAGGTATCACTTAATTAACCGATCTTTAATAATATGTTGAGAATAGGTTTGCAATTGGTTAAATCAGGATTAAATTATCAATTTAAAAAAATTCTGTCAGTTGCATTAACGATGATTGAAATAAGAAGAGCAATGAGTGTTTTTTTTACATGTCAAACTGATAATCCGGACTTGTTATTTGTATTTTATAGTATTTATCAGAAGTAAAAACAGCAATATAAGTTAAAGAACAATATAATGTTTATCATCAATTTAATGATTAATTGAAGGATAATAGGTTTTCAGTTGGTTAAAGTGTTTGGGAAGATTCAGACTTTTTGGACGTAACGTCATTGCATATAGCAAATTTTATTATTTATAAATTTTAGATGTTTTGTTAACCCTCAAGTGGGCTTGTACGTGGCAAATAGCTGCACTTTCTACATTTTTTTTCTATTAGACGTATTACAAGTTTGACCATTTGGGTCCTTTTAGTATTTCTTATTGATTATACATGAAACCTCTATTTCATCAAATAACATCATTCTTAGGAACCGTTTAGTTGTTAGCATACTTTCAAGAGCGAGTGTTACATTTGTGGTGCATGTGCTGCTATGCGCATCCTCAATGTAAGTATAAATTTTGTGTATTTTTAATTTCAGTTTGTAATTATCGACAATTAAGGGTTTTAATGTTATGACTAGCCACTTCAGTTTTACAAAATAACTAAAATTTACTCATTATATTGTTACATTAAAGCTTAAGTTAAATAAATATTAATATCTTTTCTTGTTGTAATGATGTAACACAGATTTTGATAGTTTTTATGATCCTACTATTCATTAAAACCTAATTTCTATTAGCGGCTAATAGCCGCTGCGCGCCCGCTCGTGGAAAATTTTAAGGCGCGCTCGCAGGAATGTTAATGTCTTATTTAATAATGAACAGGTCTTGCAAATATAACTTTTAAGAGCTGGAAAGGTATTGATTCTGAATCAAATAGTTATTTGATATAAATAAAGTTGGTCGAATTTTGACCACTAGTGTAGTTTAATCTGTGTTCCCAGGTTGAATTCCCAATGGGTTTAATAGTTGAAAAACTTAATTGTATGAAAAAATGTATTCTGTATATAAATTACTCTTGTTGAATTAAAAATTAAAAATATTATACAGGATGTTTAAAATAATATGTATATATATATATATATATATATATATATATATATGTGTAGAGCCCCCAGGGCCGCTATTCTAGAAACACACGAATGGGTAGCGCATGCGAATTCAACATCTTTATATCATCAGTAAAGCGAATCGCACACCGCTATTTCAGGACGCTTTTATTCGAGTGGCAGGTACCCACGAGAATTGTTTATCTCTCTCACGAAAATTGATTATCTCACTTATTCGAAATATAATTGCTGGAAAACTCATGAATATGGGGCATAAATATTTACTTTTATAGATTTTATAGCTTAAAGTTTTATTAATTTATGTCTTGCCACATTTAATTAATAAATGAATTAATTGTTACAAGCACGTATCATTATAATATGAGTTTTATATCAATAATGCGATTAAAGCACGTAATTGGTGTTATTGGTTCTTACAAATATTAAATATATTCATAGCGGACTTTCAATTCAACTGAAATTAAAGTTGCAGAATTAAGAATTAGGGAGTTACTCTCAATGTGTAACTTAAATTAATTTTGAAAATATTTTGTAAAAGCACAATAAAATTTCAGAATATCTAATTTGCTTATTACAACTTTTACCAATTTGCACATTTTTCAATTGAAACCTCTCATATTTGTAATTATTTGCTATAAAGGATCTGTTAAATTTCTACAGTCGCATTTCCCTCACCGCCTTAAAAATATGGGGATAATTAGGAAATTGTGATCTGAGAACGAGATAAAACTCTCGCCCTTGTTTTTGCAGCTGTTTGGCATAAATATACAATGTGCCACAGACTCACGGAGAAGCAAATGCATCTTGAGTTACATAAGATTCACGGGTGTTCAAGAATACAGAATTTGTAACATTTACGTGAATTCCTTTGTATGTGAACATTTTAACAAAGCTAATAATTTGTGAAACAATAGTGTGTGTGTGTTAAGAACATATTTGTTAGTTTCATAGCGGAGCCCTTTAACAGATAGGTACAAAAGTTACATCAAAATCTTTTCAATTCTGACGGTGAAGTGCGCCGATTAAAACGCTACAAACCAACAGACCTAATAACTAGATTTAACTAATAGCCTAGCACAAAAAGGAAATAACTCAAGGGAATTATCTCCTTCCTCTCCGAATGTTAATTGTACACGTGTAACCATTTACTTATTGACTCTTAAAGACAGATTGTAAATAAAATTGGAGTTTAAATTAAAAAAAAAATTTTGCACTCCTCCGATAAAGTAAAATAGCTAGTTTTTGCATATATTTACCAGAATGTTTTTCAAAATCAATATTGATTATTATCGAAACTTTTCGTGGGCTCTGGCTCCAACGTCATAGTAGCCTGACATTGACATTAGCATCGACATAGGGAGGCTATTATTTTTTAAAAATTTTGCGAGTTTTAAAGCGTCTGGCAGTAGCTAGGGACCACGGAAAGTGTTTTAATAATGAAAGTTGGTTTTTGAAAATATTCTGTAAAACATATAAAAACTAGCTATGATACTTTACCATAGGTGAGTAAGGTTTGTATGTACCTTTTGTACCTGTTATCTTTAAAAGGGTCCCATTTCTAAGCTTGAAAATGTGCATGTGTTCTTAACTACACACAGACACTATATTTAGTCAAATTATTGGCTTTGCTAAACTGACGTAGGTCTGGGACTTCTGAGATCTTACTCTATTATTTCCATTAATTCTATATTAAAATGAATGAATCAATAACATTTTTTCAAATTTTGTTTTATCAAATTATTCAAATTTAAAAGATTTTATGACTGAAGTTAATTTTTTAGTTAAAATTACATTATTCTTGAAAAAAACCTGCCAGTTTTTAATAAAGTATAATTTTGGATGGATCGGTTGTTGATCCTAGAACAACGTGTTTTTATTGTTGAGTGCTTTGGACTGGGTAATGTGTTGTATTAATATGTAAAAGAACAAAAATTGAAATTATAGTTTTCCATTGGAAATTGTTAAAGTGGCCAAGAAATTTAATGAAACTGAAAGTATTATCGATATTATAAAATGGTAAATGTTTGATGCTCAATAACGTACAACAAACTATTCTTTGAGACTAATATTAATCAACACTTTTGTTTTGATATGCTGCAAAATTGTTTTTGGGAGGAAATGGACGATTGTAATTTGGAATATTAACAAAAAACATGACAGTTGTCATTCTAATGCCCGACAATTTGTGATTGATGTATTAGAAAATTTGGACTAAAGTGGATCGGTACATGTGGTTGTGTAGTATGGCCAGCATGGTCTCCCGGCATAACTCTGCTAGATTTTTATTGATGTGATATAATAAAGCAATAAATTTTATAAACATAATTTTAACGAAGATTTAAAAATTGCTATAGAAGAAGTTATAAACAAAATTGAAGTGGAATAATTAGACAGTGTTTTTCGTGAATTTAGAACAGGGTTGGAATTATGTGTTGAAATTGGAGGTGGTTTTGTTGAAGAATAATATGACACTTTTTAAATGTTTGTTTGTATATTTTATTTTGTAATCTAAATAACAATTTATTTAGTACTTTGAATTTTGAGTTCATTTACCAATAGATTTTGATTTATTAATTATACCATCGAAACATTTTATTATATTATAAATAGTTCTTGAATATCCTGTATAGTACTTTAAAGTTTTAATTTGTTAATCAAAAGTCATTTCAAAAAGAATAAATTTCATGTTGATATTAAATAGTAGTATACAAATATGTAGATTTATATTAAAATATACTAACTAAATTAAATTTCTAGGAGGTGCTGTAGCAATAGATTTAGCCAGCAGAGCTGAATATGGTGACAAAATTTGGTGCTTAGTTGTAGAAAATACTTTCACAAGTATACCTGATATGGCAAAAGTACTTTTGCAATGGCGTTTACTAAATTATTTGCCTTTATTATGCTATAAAAATAAGGTAGGCCATGGTAATAAATAAGAAAAGTTAATACAAATTTTTATTTTTAGTTTCTTTCATTGTATAAATCATTACACTTGCGTGTACCAACACTGTTCATATCTGGAATGGCAGATACTTTAGTTCCTCCAAGAATGATGCTCGATCTTCACAATAGGTGTGGAAGTGCAAGAAAACAATTACTTCAATTACAATCTGGTACTCATAATGAGACATGGACATTACAAGGTTATTACCATTCATTGGCTGTGTTTTTACAAAACTGTAGATTGCAAAAATTAGAAAGAACTCAAGTGCAAACTAATTCAGCAGAAGCTACTGTACACTCCGAATCAAATTGGGGCAACATACAAATTATTTAATACTTAATTAATTTATTTTATTACTTTACCAAAATATTTTATAAATTATTCATTTGGTAATTGTGCCATGAATTTTAAAAATATACTTGGTAATTTTTATAATAAATATTAAGTCAAATTTTACCAAAGTATATACTTTTACTAATTTTAATTCTGTATATAACAAACATTTTTTTGTAAGTTTTGTTTTATTATAGTTCAAAAACCGATTGTTATTTATTATTATATGAACACATACCTTATTTAAACTTACATACGGGTTTATTCAGTTTATAGGCCTTTAAAATTTGAATAGGCTTCAAAATAAAATTTGTGTTGTCTAATGTTGATATTTATCAAAATATTAACCTCTATTTTTAGTGGTTTTCACTGTCCGAATTTGTAAGTTCAAAACATATCTAATTTTGTGTTTGTAATATTTTATTATAACAAATATCGAATTAAGCTTTTATATTATTATAATTAATTTAAAGAAAGCATCTTATAAGCTTTATTTATATTTTATCAACGATTTTTATATACCAATGAAATTCAGAAAACGAATTTTTTTCTGTGATCATTTCAATAAATTGTAATTTAATGATAATAAATTAGTCAATTTATCTGCATATTACCTTATAAATGAACCAATAAATATTTAGTCACTTGTACATTAAAGTCGGATATATTGTTAATACAAGAACGCACATAAGAAATACGATAGATTATTATAACAATATTTTTGGTAAGTAATTTTTGGTTGCTAGATCTAATGTTCTATTCCACATTATAAATTGTTAGTTGTTTGCCATTCAGGTATCTAATTCTTGCGGAACCAGACAAGATAGTTTAGTTATGCCATTTGGCCACCTTATTCAAAAGCTAAATCCACATCATGTATCCACGTGGTCATCAGTGTAATTACCTTGCGGCATTACTTCATTGATGGTAACCTTCTCATCATAGCACCTGGTAACTTTCTTCTTTTACTTCTCATCACTTTTTGTTGTTTTCAGGATATTATAGTCTAGCCGAAGAAAGAACGGAGTAATAAAAACACGTGCAAGTTAGTTGACTGCTATTGGTTGCTGAAACTTTAACGGGCATACCCTGGCTTTGACCAACAGGCAACATTACACAGCTCGACATGTGCGTAAGCAGCAAAGAAATCAACGGTGGGATATTTTTCTTATAAATCAGGCTTGCACATTGAAACGCTCCTCTGTTTATGTTCTTACTGTGATGTTCATCTACTGACTATTTTTGTTTGTTGGCCACTGTATATCTATGTACATTTGGATGCATCTTAACTTTTTATTTTCGAACATGTGCCCTACTATGATGTCGACAGTGACTTCTTTTGTATAAATCATAGATCATAGAATAGATTAAGTAGATGCATCGTCTGTATCCAGGAAGATATTCCAGTACTCCCTTTAATTGCTCAATTGTTTTATGATAGTAGTCTTTGTTCTGATGTACCCAGTAGAGGCACATCTCGTCGGCCCTCAGCTTGAACCAAGAAACGCCCACGCTCGCTCAGGAATTGTGTACCTCACACAAGTAGTAGGTAGTCCACGTATCTATAAATTTTTCTCACCTATGACATTTAGCATGACGGTTTTGGTCCATTGGTTTTTTGGGACTGCGGGCCGAGTATTGTCCGATCCAGGGCCATCAAGTGCAGCGAGTTCCTGGTCACGATGGCCAATATAACATTTGTGGGGAGGCGAAGCGCAGATGGCTATTTTCTTTTGGGAGCATAGGAGGATGTCTCGGTACTTTTTGGTGTGGACCATCTAACAATGGGTTAATGATTAATTTAGGTGCGCACCAAGAGCTTTCTCTCGCCGAGCCACTTTCCTGCTCGGTCATTCCGTGTTTTCTACCGTTATCGCTCACAATAATCATTTGCACATCGTAAGCGTAACCGATCAGGAATATATATGCCGGAATATTCAACCTCAGTATGCCGTTGTAGTTAGTATTCCACAGCGTGGAACCTTTAACTGAGCAATGCTGCACCACGGTGGTGACTTTAAGCGTGTTTTTTACCTATTTATACGAAACGGTTGGACATATAGAATGGTTCCTGCTAGCAAAGACATGGCATTTTTTGATATAGTTTACTTCGTTATGACCTAAAACATGACGTAAATATGACCGCAAACAGACGAAAATATGTCGAGTACCAAGGATGTCACCCAAAAACCTGAAATTAATGTAATTTAAAGACGTCAGTTATTGACGTAAAATAGACGTGCTGCTTGCTATCTTTTTAATACACTTTTATCAAAACTTTATATCAATAAAGTATTTATTTATAATTAATCACCATTAATTATAAACACTTCATTAGATAACCTTTACATTTTAGAGTATTGTGACTTATTTAGCTGCTGCATTATGATAAATATCCAGGCCGACTAATTTCACTTAAGAGTGGCACTGAGTATCCAAAGTTATTTCATCTTAACTCAATTATTTGGCTAACAATAGCAATATTGCTATTATCATCCTCCTTAAACACCATGCTCTCCAAAAATGAGGAGATTAGTTTTGGTCGAAAACGTGTGGATTGTGATTGTGTGGTGGCGTGAGCAGTGTGTGCACAAGATAGTAACAGCAGAAACTAATAGTGGGCGCGTTCCTCGTACGTCAACATGACGTCGGAAATATGACGTTTCAAAAATGACACAAAAAATGAGGTTTTACAGTGGGCGAGGCGGCCAAGGGGCAGAGTCAAGAATTTCGAAACGAGTACTTCGGAAAAATTTTGAAGGCATTTCAAACAAACGAATATTTGTTTTATTTTAGTAAACTTTAAAAACTAACCTTTTTAGTGGTTATTGATAAGTCCATACTACTTAATATATCTACATACTTTTTATTATAATATAATATTGTTTTGCAAACAGATTATAGACATGTTGTACATTCAAGAAATAAATTACATATTAGGTTGGATATAAAATGGCACAGTACTAATTGGACAATACATTCTATTTTGAACGTTTTACAACAAACATGTTTTGTGATATTATTCTTCTGACTCTTCATAACGACTGTCGCGCAATAAGCCTTCCATATAATCTGCCTTATCAATTTTTTCATAAGATGCACCATCTCCCAATGTTGTAAATACTGGAACAAACCACAATTTTGGGTCTAAACCAAAAACTTGTTGAAAGTTTTTATTTCTTCCTAAGTTCCATCCGTTTTTATCAGGCCCACTATAGAATATTGGAGCTCTAAATGCTTCCAGGGTAGTTCGGTTAACAGATACCAGATATAGATGGTAAAAAAATAATGAAGCCAAACTAATTGCAAACATAACAGCAACAAAAAACAAAAATAGTATATGAAACCGCCCGATTCCTTCTAGTTGTCCCAAAATATCTAAACTGGCGTTATGTCCTTTCCAAAAAGCAATAAAGTATTCCATTGATGTTAATGAAAGAAATAAACAATATATTAGTCCATATCCTAAGAACAATATAAAAAATTTATAGTTTGAGTAACAAACACAATTATTGACCCAAGGACAATGATGATCCATTTTTAATATACATTCACCACAAACGGAGCAATGATGAGCTCTATCCGGTTTGACTTGTTTGCATTTTTCGCAGTAACGCACAGCTCCTGACAGCGTACGACATCTATTTGGCAAGTCCGAGCAAAACATTTCCAATATATTGCTCTGCATTTCTTCATTTTCCGCATGGGTTAATCTTTCTAATTCTCCTTCTGGTAATTTAAATCTTGTAGGAACTGGTGATATTTTGGTAAATATTGTTATAAAATATGCCCATATAAACATAATAAATATAATGTGATAAATAATCAAATAAATAATTTTTTGAGCGAGTGGTGTTATAGTAATTACGCACAGCTGAATAGTAAATACATAATACGACCAGATTACAATACAAAGTATAAATAATACCGGGATCCATTTTACAAACTTTAAACAAACATAGCAAGGCTTTTCGTTACGACTATTTGACTGTGTTTCTGAAACTGCCATTATCACTTGAGCCATTGAAAAATTAAACAAGAATTAAGTCAGTGCTTCAATTGTAAACCTAGCTTATTAAAAAAGAACAACTAAAACGTAACTCACCTGTCATAATTTATTACATTTAATATTTGGTAACTACTTATTTATAATGTAAAATTGGTTTTGATGGTATTAATGTGATAAATTACATTTTTAAACAAGTAAGTAAGTTGAATGATTTACATTTAGTCAAATTTTAATTAAAATATTACATCATAATTAAATTTACAAATAAACAAACGTCAATTTCTGATCTTTTTATAGATGTAGCGGGAAATTCAAATGGCTGCTAATTTGATCACATTTATTTTATTATTCGTTATAAAGCCATTTTGCACAAATCTTGACGTTTATTAATAATAGTTATTTATGTATTAACGGCATAAACAAATAGATTATAGCTATAGGAAAAGCCCGACACGAAGCGGATGGCTTATAATTTCTGAGCGCTATAATCTAATTTATGAACACGGTACATACAACGTTTTACTTTAAATTGAAATCATTATCTATAATTGATTGATTGATATTAGCCAAATTGCTCCCGTATTTTTGTGGCATAAATTATAGTGATAAAATAAATTATTTTATTTCAGTTTTTAATTGTTACCAAATATTTGGCGCTTTGTCTAGTTTTGGCCTAAGTCGTAACCGAAACTTATGTAGTTAACAAGAAAAGACATGTAACCACTCACATTGACTTTATTAATACTTGCGTGTGGCTTTTAAGCATGTTCATCAATTATTTGGTTCATTTTGTTTCAATGCAATGCGGAAATTAATAAGGTCTTATGAAGAGTGAATCTTATGAAGAGTGAAACATTGTATGCCGCTTGTAGCGGTGTGGATTTGAACAATTGATTATAATCTTATTAATTAATCGTTTTTATTTTTACCGAATTGGTACTGTCATACTAGTTGTCTATAGGGTATATTTAGTGTTCTAGATGGATGTCTAGTATCTTTATATTTTTCTACAAGAAAAGACATATACCCACTCACATTATTTTATTAAGTAATAATTATAATGCCCTTTAATTAGTTAGGAGTAGCTTTAATTATGTATTCATAACTTTTTTGGGATTATTTTTTTTAACTTTTGGTGGTGCAATAGAAATATTTTGAGAAATGTAAAAAAAAATAGATAAAAATAAAATTGTCGCGGTCACGGCAAGGTTACTCTATCGTTACTCTAACTATGTTGTACCTAATTAGGATGTTTTTAATTGTTTATATTTTAGAAAATTTGAACTGTTTTGTATAATAATAAAATAAAAATATGTAAAATTTAAGCATTTGATTGTTGATGCTTGTAGCAACGTGAAATTGGATAATTAATTTTATACTGTTTTTGATCTATTAATTCTATTGACGTTCTGATTATGATTGACTGTAAATGATGATGTATCTCTCTTGCGAGCCATTCTTGATCATTTTTACTTCGTGCAAAAATATTCGCATATTTGGCATGAATATTTTAAATGTTGATCAGTTGTCTCGTATGTACTCGTAACTTTTATACTTTGACAATAATTATTATACTTGAGAATTATATTAAATTTATATTCTTTAAATAATTCAATCAAATTTGTAAATTAACTTTTAGGCTATTTTTTTCTGAACGTTGCCCTTCTGCTTTCTTTCTTCCTTACGGAAGCAACGCTTACTTAACTCTTTATTATATTTTACAATCAATACATCACTACATAAAACACATTACACGGGTACATTAAATCACCTACCCCTCTAACTCCCGCCCAGACGACTCCTTAGCTCGCATTACTTTGCTCGCGAATCGGATTAGGGCCGCCCACAGTTGTAGCCTATGAAACTTTAGTGGAATGCATAGAAGAAGGATCCATTTCTTTTTAGAATATTATAAATTATAAATAATAAATAATAACTACGACATTACTCCATGTTGAAATAAATGTTTCAAAAATTCACCACGGGAAGGGGATCAAACCCACAACCTTTACATTAGATGTCTAACTAAACCAGGGTTGTCCTACTTTATAATTAAAAAATACTAGATAGTAAAGCACACTATATTTGAATAGTTTGTACTTAGACGTCATTATTTCTTTATGCATATCAAAAAGAACATATGTATAAAAATAATTAGTTTGAAAAACTATAACAAGACCAATACCAGGTTTAACTGGCTTTGTCAAATACTTGTCAGTTTGGACATCCATACATACATATATACAATACAGATAATTATTGGTGCCGCATCTATTTTATGATATAGATTAGTTGTTTGGACCACTACCCACCTAGAAGAATAGTTTAAAGTTCTGGACCCACACAAGGCAATAAAAATTTATAATGCAAACGTGGCGAACATGAAGAAAAAATACAGCATTATATTATTACTGAATTTTCTTGGCTTATCAATTTCAGAGTCCACCCAATACTAATGCTGTTCATCCACACAACACTGTTACGTTTTATTTATGTTTTGAAACGGAAACTATGAAATATTAAATGTTTTATTTATGTGGTTATTAAACATAAAATACTATGTGAAAATTTACGTAAATACGGTACATTACATTTACGTTTTTAAATTTGCGCAAAAATGGTGTAAAATTTACGAAAAATTTACATTTAAAATGCATTCAAATTTTAATTATTTACGCTTTGTTTACGCAAAATCTATTGATTAATTATTTACTTGTTTTAAAATGTATTACAAAATAAACAATTTAAGGAGCAACATAACAATTGTTAAATTTATCAAATAGCATCGGTAGGTGTCGCCGCGCCACAAAACCACCTCGATTTCCAGCCGGGGCGTTTCGGTGATAGCAGTTATATCATGTTGCCCAGCCCTTTATGAATTCAAACAATTATTTATATTTTATTATTATCATTTTAAATTGCGTAATAGTACTTACCGTGCAACGTGTATTAATTACAGCCGACCAAAATTAACTTTACTTAAAGTTAAAACCTCGCGCAGAAAAAGCTGGGTGGAAAGAGCAGCGTATATACTCCGAAACAAAATTCAATGTCTAGATTTCCAGTCTTTGTTCTCAACGGGATACGTTCACCTGTCTCAGGGTCTTTAGAACAAGAACGAAATTCTTTAAGCTTACTTTATTATAGGTAGGTAGGGAGTAACATAGAGTGCAAATCATAATGCTGTGTCTATGAATGTACAATAACACTGGATTGGTGCATATATTTTCGCGAAACTTTCACATCCGCTGTTTGGATCAACTTAAAAATGTTTTACTGTAAGCAAGTATTTAATGGGCGTTGAAAGAAATAAAAACAGGTAATAAGAAAATAAATTTATATTTTAAAATAACAAATTGTTGTTGCAAATGGATAATGTTTGTCATCAACACTGTGGCGATACTATCTTCAACAAAAAAATTAATTATATACATAAATACTACAAATACTACACACATTGCATTTAATAACACAATATGAGGGGTATCAATGTATCTAACAAAAACTGTAAATGACTCAATCTCAATATGCGAATAAATAATGGAACTAGAAAGTAGATTAATAATAAATAACAGATTTGGTTACTTACCATACAGTCCTGTCATTCATAGTTTGTTCAATATAAGCTTTAACATTGACATGAACTAATAACACCGAAAATACACATACTTTGCATCTATTTAGTAATATGCAAATAATATGGTTAATAATTTACGAAACATTTACGCAAACAAAAATGATACGTTATTTAACCCTGCAAAATTAACGTTTTATTTACAATACTATTTATATATATATACGTATTAAAATTTACGTTTTTTTTAATGTAAATTTTGTAACGTTTTTATTGAGTAAACCGATTGCATATATTTTACGTTTTTATTACGTATTATTTACACAACATTTTTGCGTACATTTTGTAACATAAAATTGAGAAATTGAAACGTAAATTTTATGTAATGTGTTTACTGGGAGGCCACTAATGTGTTGCCGCTCATACTTTGGGAAACACTGATTTTCATCATTATGTTGTCTTAGGATAAAAAAGGCAATAGGCGATAATAATATTTAAAGGTTGATTTGCCGAAAACCTATCTAACTAACTAACTAGGATAAAAATTCATCCAGGAGAGGGACGGGGTTAAATCTTAACTAGAATCTTTCATTTTTTATTGCTGATTCAAATACTATAAAAATAAAACGCAACTTTTGTATTTAACACATTTCTCGTTGAGTGACTTATCGTGTTGATTTCAATTTTGTTTTTTATTTATTACAGCGCTATCTGTCACATAACGAGAAAAACTTAAATATAAACTCATTTTTTTGTAGAATCCGAAACTGCAATAAAAAACGCGGGAAAATCTACTGTTTATAGTCATATTTAAAAAAAAAATAACACCGAGATGGTTGAAAATCTGATAAAAAATAACAAAGGTATGAAAGTTTTCAAAAAGGAAACAGCACAGAAAAGAGACATTCTAAAATTAAAAGATTCTATGGGAAATATTTCAAATGACAGAGAACAAATCCTCAAAGTCACAGAGGCATTCTACACAGAACTATACAGCCAAAAAGTAATAAACAAGGAAATAGAGGAGGAAAACCAGGCTAAAGAAAACCGCATAACAAATGCTAACTCCGAAGAAATGACATAGATAACGATGAAATCGAAAAGGCCGTAAAACAGATGAAGAATG
>JARJEC010004208.1:0-49151 GCA_030264575.1 Tachinus sp. AB-2021 | reverse complement strand
AAGAATATTTTTCTTTCAAGATACACAACAAGTTTATTTTTTATTTTCTTTTCAAATAGATGTTTAAGACATATATATATATATATATATATATATATATATATATATATATATATATATATCTAAACCACTTTCTGATTTTTATTAAACTTGCGCACAACTGATATAGAGTACTGTATTATACACCTCAAAAACATTATTTTTTTTACCATTTCGCTCGATAATTATAAAAAAATCTGTTCAAGCTATTTTACAAATTTTAACAAATCATATTCAACTAACAGTGAAAATTGTGCATATGTGCAAGAATTACAGCAAAGTACAATAACGGTAAGCAAGGCATATAAACAAATTGAATTAGACAAATTAATTATATTTGTCAGTGTCAGATGCATAAACCCATTAATCAAATTAATTAAGGCTGTTCATTGTCACGTGACTAATTAGAATTTGAATGTGCGGTCGCGGGTTAGGACGTAGAAAAAAAATATGACTAATTAGTATTTTCCCGGTACCAAGGCAGACTCGACCAAGAGCAAGTCTACTATATATCCACATTGGTGTTACACAACTCAATTTGTAGTTGCATATATTTGTTATTGCTTACTTAATTGTTAAAATAGACAAACATGCATTTATCAACTTTTATCTTTGCTTCGAAATTTTTATGTGAAACTAATTGATTAGTACTTTTTGTAAATGTACTTTAAAGGTACTTTTTCTTCTTTTCAGTTGTCATATAGCCATATAAGAAAACGCCCGTAATACCTGTCGGTATCCCATATTTTTATCAAATTAAGCAAATCTCAGGAAAGAGTCTACTAAATATATTTCGTGCAATAAAAATTATCCAGAAAAGTTTGCATTCAAAATAGGATTGCCTTTAAGAAATCGCATTTATTCAGGTTGTTCATTGTCACGTGACTTATTAGAATTTGAATTTACGGTCGCAGGTTTGGACGTAGAAGAAAATTTGAGTGATTGATACTTTTCTGGTACCAAGAAAGACTCCACCAAAAGCAACTTTACTATTTATCAAATTGTAGTTGCTAATATTTGTTGTTGCTTGCATATTTGTTAAAATAGACAAACATGTATTTTACAACTTTTTTTCAAAAAGTCATTACGCACTTGCCCTAGCACACCAATTTTAATTACTTTGAAATTTTTATACAAAATTACATAATTAGTAATTTTTCTTTTTTGGTACTACGAAGGACAATGCACAATAAAAATATAAAATGAATTTATAAAAAAGTTTTTTTTTCTAAAAGGTACTTTCAAAGTACTTTTTTTTTAAATTATAAAGCAATATAAAACACCCATAATATATATCCTATTGCAAATTTCAGTATTAAATTAATTTTTCTTAAATACTAATAAATGGAATATGCTGATCTAGCATTCATTATGGTCATCGCCCAAAGAGAAAAACAGATATTACATTTACTTCAATTAATATTATCTTAATCTAATATTACATAATATATAAAATAACATAGATATTAAAGAGTTTATGTCATTGTTGCCAAGGATATCGTGTTCTGTTAGGCAGGCACATTTTACCAAACAGCTATACTTTCTAATAACATACAACACAATTGCAACTCTTAGTACACATGTGCAGAAAACTTTTGATTTCAAATACAATATCCTATATATCATTTTTCCTCAAGGAGCTCAGCATTAGGACGCTATATAATGTACATCTCAAGCAAATCCTAAAAAGGCTGGCAACCATGACTTGGATTTAGAGAAAACATCGCCAAAATTGTTAGCACAATATTTTAACATTCTTCTAAAAAGAACAAAATAAATTTGTACGTTGAAACGTTACAAAGAGGAAAAATAAGTCTATACTATGCCACCCCAAACATTAACTGATCAAGCTTCAAATTGGTGGTACACTTTCCGTATACAGTTAGACAGTTAATGTAGCTTTTAGGCAAAATATGCTATTACGATTAATACGATTACAATGTGATATCGACCACACAAATGCCAAAATAAATTGCATTTTTTGTATTTACAAAGATATTAATTTCATTTGCCTAGCTTCATAAATAACAAAATAACACAGCCTTTCTGGTGACTTGGGCCAATAGAAATAGGTTCATTGTTCTACTGTTTTATACGCCCACTGGTTTTATAAAGTGCATTATGCATAATTCTATTGAGAATTAAGTTTTATTAAATTAAATTAATAAATGTTAAGAATTTAATGAACAGAATAAACTAAACTTCAATTATAAAAGTGATAATAAACACATAATACAACTACTGAATTTCAATTAATATTAAAACTTAATTTCAACACAAATTTCAAAGACACACAGTGAAACAATTAAAACCAGGCGCCATCAAACATGTTCCACTATTCAAGAACAGAATAGTGAAGTAGGAAATAAATATTATATTAATAGCAACGTTAAATAGAACCAAATAATTTTAAAAAGTAATACCAAAATTAATATTGAAATATGACAATAAATATAATTTTGATAATTGCTGCCAGTATATTGGACGTCGGCATGCTATTGATATTGATATAGAAAGAAAAAAGAACTATCGCCGGGTTTGCATGCGTACACATGCATTGTCCTATTCGAGTGCTGTGTAAACGTTCATCCCACACAAACAACAATCTGTGCAAACAACCTCTCTCTGTGTATGTCCGCTAAACAACCCCGCCTGGATCCAATTACACCAGTTCAAGCCAGGAAAGTCACCCTGTCTATGTCTATCCTACACAATATAGGTTAACTAAATAATCACTGAGGTATAAAATTTCAACTATTACTGTGGGATAAAACGTTGATGTGACAGACATTCGAGAAGCAACCATCAAAATGCGACTATACCGTTCATCATTATTGATTTGCTTTTCTATATTACTTGTATAAAATTCAAATAAAAAAGCAAGCAAACTTGAGACACGATATGTTTGAAAGGACTCTCGAAGGTACATCAGGAAAATCCCTGTGGAGATGCTGACAAAACTAGCTATTGGAAACCTATGCCGTTTTTAAAACCCCGCGAGCTTCAAGCACTTACTCTACCTTTACATTACTTTCCATACAGAATTTCAATATGCATTGACTGTAACATTTTAAAATTCACTTTAGATAGAAATATTATTATTCAATAGAATATTAAATGTAGATCTCCATAATGCTGTTTTCATTTGAGGAAATAGCTTAAAATATACTGAATAATAGATTTTTAAATTACCTTGTTTATAAAATGTAATTATTAGATATCATTATATCTATACGGTTGTACAACGATTTAATTAAAAAGTTTTTTTTCTATAGTTTCATGTTACTATTATCGAAACACACATTAGTAAGTAATATATGTACAGTATTGTAATATAGTATTATATAACATTTTAAAGTTATTTATGGAAGTTAATAAAAACTAGATATATAACACCATTATATCAAAATTGAATATAGCATAACTTTTATAAAATTGTAGAAAATAAAAAGTTGAACGAAGAGTAACTAAATATTTTATATATATAATACACTGAATGAGCTACTTGCAAACAACTCGACCGAACAGAAGTGCCATTTCCCAGATTGAAATTCTGTTTTAGAATGTTTGTAATGCCATTGGCCAACCGGTCAATATACGTATTCCTTTCATTTTAAAGCGAACTTCAATTGAATATCAGTGGCATTGTTTGTCTTTATTTTGCCTCTTCTCCGCTAAAAGATAATTAATTTGCTTAAACAAAAGTAAATATTTTAAATTTATGATTGTAAAAAAACTTAATTTGTTTTTTTTATTGCAGTCCGTTTAAGAGCAAATTCAACAAACTATATATCATTGAAATCAAGATTATATTCCAAATTTTATAAAAATATAACCCACTATTATTTAGTGTACATTAAAAAACAAAAATTAAATTCTCAAAAATTAAAAAAATAAACTAAATACGGCACTATCTGCGTAAAAGTGTTACACTGTGTGTTAAAGCCATTTTACACTTTGTTGAATTCTCCATGGAATTGCCCAAGCAATTCCACAAAGAATCGGTGCGACGGATGTTTCTAGGTGGAATTATACAAATCCTGTTTTACACACAATCTTAAATTGAAGATAGGACAATATGAAAAACCAATAGATGGTGCTTTTAAGAGCTGATTTTATATTAATTATATTATACAGAAATGGATATTTTTCATATTCCTGAATTAGCAATTCAACCTCCTTTCTTGACCAGGACATTATAAATATAAATAAAATAAACACATTGGAAAACAAAACTACCATAAATCAAGGTTGAAGTAAACAAACACCAGATTGGTGCATTGTTCATTTACTGCGCATCCGTTTTCACTCCGCTCGCGTCGTTTACAGAGCATTAAATAGAAATTGTTCTAATTTTTCAACAAGCAAGTGTAACCTTAAAATTCAACCGTCTTGCACGTATATTATAATTCTATGTAAAATTGCTCGGACAATTCCATTAAGAATTTAACAAAGTGTAAAACGGCCTTTAGCCTGTTTCCATAACAAAATAAACCGAAAATGATATTTGGATTTCTTTAGAAACAAAAAATGATAAGAAAATCCTTTAACCATGCTGATAGTTTTTTTCTCATTTCTTTTCTCGGGATTTCTCATACTTCCAAATTATATCGATTATATTTTAGTTTCAGAGATTTATTAGCAACTTTGTCAAGCTGTACAGAGATGAATCGTACCATTTATGTACATTAATTTAAGTTAAGTTAAACTTCCTATTGGTACATCATCATTTCGTAAGATAACCTATGAAACAACATACATCAACAAAATAAAAGTAGTGTGAAACTGTTGCATTTCTTATGAAACGTATTTATGTGATTCTTCTGCATCGTTTGTTCAAAAATATCAAAATATTTTGCAGAATTTCCACAACATTTAGCAGCAATTAAAACTAAATTTTGGTACGTCAGTAAAGAAAATTGTCAAAAAAATTAAAGTCATTATGCGATGTGTTTCTCCGGCTTTAATATTCTTTCTAAATTCTAAAAAACACTTAAAATATTATTGAAGATTTAGTAGAGTATAAGAAGCTTATTATATTTATAAAAATATTTTGTCCGACCAAAGATAAAATTTTATTTAATTAATTACAACCGCCGCCAACAAACATAATCAACAATCGTGTTAATAGGGATTAATAACCTGAATAATGGTTTGCCGATATAAATCATAATTCTGAGTATTAATTGTTAATTTTTTTCTATTAAATTGTATAAAAACGATATTTTACCTAAAAACTTTTTACATTTTTTGTTAAAAAAATCTAATACGGTGGGTGCAAAAGTAAGTTTCTAAATAAGCAGACCAAGACCCCATATTTATGTTTCTTAATTAAAAAAAATGTTGATCATTTATACCAACACGTAAGCCTATCTGCACACACTGTATATAATAGATATAATGTAATAGCTCTGCTCTGCGTTTACGCATACGGCAAAAGAAAACTGCATGCCTTGTATGTATGCATATATTTAATTTAATGTTTTACGCAAAATTTTAAATTTGAATTCCGTAAACCGTTTTCGTTATCAATTATTAGGTTCACCTCGCTTCAAAATAATTTTTGTTCCAATTTATTGGAATCTCGGAAGCTTTTCTTGATGCAAACTTTTATACAAAATATTTTCAAATAACAATTATTATTTATTTATCTAGTGAAGTTTAATATTTCTGTCTATCATAGGTGCATATTTAGTTGCTTATTAATCAATCTCAACGCCCCGATACATTTTCAGGAGAAGTGTATATATTTCAAGATTTATTCAACATGGATTAGATGGTATTTGAAAAAAAAAGAATGCATTAAACGTGATCAATGAAATAACACAAATATTATTATTTTCAATTCATCATTGGCTATGTATTTCATGTTATCAAGTTTCATTTTAATAGAGTTGGCTGGAGAAAATAAAAATTCAATTTGTAAAAAATCTATTGTATATACATAATTCAATAAAATTAACATGTGCAATTTTTGGTGTTTATATGAGGGGATATTGTACGGCTGGGGCTGTTCATTTTGCTGGTGATTCTAACATACGGTTAAGTCTGCATATAGTTGAATTACCATGTGCGTCATTTATGAAGCATGCAGTGTAGAGAGAACATGTGCAGCATGTATACTATATCGTTGTGATCTGACTGGCAGGTTTATTCGATGCTCAAGTTACCATCTATCATCGAAAGAATCGAATCACTCGGCTTAAACGATAGAGAACATTTCGCATAAATCAATTTGTATTTAAATTCCATTGTACTAAAAAAACTAAAACTGTTGTTTAATTAGTTCAAATAACTGAATCAATAATTTCGTATCCCTTCTACACTGCTCAACAAACTTCTTCTTCCTTACTTCATTATTCAACGTCGGTCTATTTATGTCCTCTTTTTCAGACTAATTACCTAAGTTAACCACATCTGGGAATTTAACCGACAATTAAGAAATTCAAACCTACATTATTGGGTTCTTGAACGTGCACGCAATATCTAGACAGTACACAAAACCTATAGATTTTCTTCCTATCCAAAAAAGGTGTGCTCAATACAACTATTCTTTAACTTCAAAATCTTAAATTTCAATTTCATTTTTGATTGACTGATTGGGGACATGTTGAATTTAATTATAATTTATATATAAATTATAAAATACATAAATAACTATTCCAGAAATCATTTCTTCAAAGAAGCACCTTGCACCAAGAACATAAACATTATAAAAACTATTAAACTTTAAGAAATAATAAAAATCTAAAGAAGGCACAGACACTTTTCACTGTTTCTCTCTCATTACAAGTTATTGATAAATTCATACATAAAAATCTGAACTTTGAAATTAAAAAATAATTGTTTTGTAGCATTGTTCAATAACACAATTAGTTATACACAACAAAAAATATTATTGAAACAATGTGCAATTTTTAAAAATATCGTAAATTTCCGATCTTGGCAAATTTGAAAAACTCGATTTTCTGATAAGTATATCTTCTTATCGCATGGTATATTTGAAACAAGATATTAAACACAAGCACAACTTTTTGTAAAAATAACATTTTCTGAGAAATGCACAATGAAAAAGTATCCCATATAATGCACACTTTTCGGTAGCCCATTATACGTCTCGCCCTCTTAAAATATTTGCTAGTAGTCATGTCAAATCTTTGAAAAAAAAATGACAATAATTAGTATTGAAATAATATTAATATAATTATATCGAAATAATTAATTCAGATTTACTTTGATTTGTTATTGTTTTATGTCCGACATAAACCCCCCTATAAAAAAGCTAACCCCTATGCACTATGTACGTCTATTCGATTCCAACTGACATCTGCAAACAATGATAATCCCTGATTATTTTACTTTGATAGCCCACAGCTCAGCTTGATGTTTCAATCAGAATCTACTTTATAATTCATTTATATTCTGTTTATGGAACCATATGTGATGATATTTTTATATCTGTATAAACATATTTTATTGAAAAAATCTGCATACTGCAAAAATATGTTTACATTTATCTTGTGCAATGTAAATATGAGCGTTGTTTATGGCATAGAAAGTTCAAAAATGATATTCATCTTTATGGCGTTCATATTTTCACGTATTTATCATTACCGACACTTGGAATTCGAGATAAATGCAATTAACTTCGGAATAAACAGTGCACAAGTAGCGTGTGACTGTATATATTTATAGTTTATTTTTTATGTGCTGTGGTATTCACATAAGCTGTAAAAAGCCGCACTTTTATTAACATAATTCGTTAATTATAAGTAATATTAATTAATTATGCACAAATTAAATACAACAAAATTTGTAAGTAATTTTGTTTGTGTTATTACTAGAATTACTATATATATATATATATATATATATATATATATATATATATATAAGAGATAATGGTATATTTTATTAATATATGCCATCGGCAAAGCTAGAAGTTTAAAAGAACACGTATTATGTTATGTTGAGAGAGTGGTAATAATAAGTGAACGGACTACTGAGGTTCTGTACTTGACTCGCTAGTCAAGTGTCTTCTGAGAAATGCCTTCGAGTTTATTTTGTTATTGAGATTGTCGTAATCGGTTGTTCACCTTTTAAAGTGTTTTAAACTTAGTTCTTTATATGAAGCCAATTAATGATGAAATTTAAAAAAAGCTAAAGTTTTTTTGTAAATTACTATTCGTTACCCAATAAAAAAATAGTTATAAAATCAATGAATGTAATGGCAATGTGCATATGATTTAAATTTGAAATTAAAGAAAAACTCTAAAGCAGTATTTCAAAATTTGTGAACAATTTCACAACAAATAGGAATATTTACAATTTGAATAAAATGCATATTACATCTATCCAATCTTGCTAGGGTAATTATATATTTGTAAGTTACATGTATAAACATTTATGGAGATTCGTAAGCGTGTGATGCAAACTTTAACTCACTTAATCAATAGTATTGATACTGGGACAAGAAAGATTCCGCTTGAATCATAAATTCATAACATAACGAATTATTTAGTTATCTAGTAGTTTCTCAGTTTACAAAAAGTACAGACATGTTAAAGTCTCATAACATTTTGCAAATGCAGGATTTTTTATGATTGTCTAATTTATGTAAAATTATTTAGCAATGCCATTTCTGCAAAAATCAAGCTTTCATAATATTAAATGCATTACTTAAATAACGTCGTTTAATTATATTCCGCTTAAATTAAAAATGCAAAAAAATCAATATACGCCCTATGTGTAATTCTATGTTCGTTTTCAGTAGATGTGACACTTGTCAATGTGAATATCATTCAGTTGCTCCCCTATTTTACTAGTACTCCGCGACACTTCTTGTTGTATTATTCTTTAATATGTATTAGTGCCTTCCGCATCCACGATTAATATACACTATTTGATTAAATCGACCGAACAAATATTTGCCCCCACGCATACTATTATTAAAATGTAAATTGATCGAAATGAAATAACAAAAAAATATAATATCCAAATAGTATATCTGTTCGACGTAACAAAATAATAATAAATAATTATTTTTACATTCAAACATTTTGCTTATTTTTTTAATAAGTAAAAAGTTTATTATAATAGTGAAACACACCTGGGTGATATAATTAAAAAATACTTCATTTTTAAAATTCATATAATTTATTGAATTTTTAAAACAAAAAATAAAACATTTAATTGAATTAAATAATCTTGTAAATGTAAAACAAAAACTACGAAAATAGCGGATATTCAAATTAAATTCAACGGCGATATAAAACTACTTTTAATTTTACGGTTTCTTCGCAAAATAGGATACTTATTCTCAAACATTAGCTCGTTAGGTGTTTGGCATGTATTTTTATTCTATAACAAGTGATAGAATAAATATACCACAATTATGCTAAACGAAATACTTAGATTGGCATGAATTTGAAAACGGTTAGTGACGGATGTAAGTTTAAATTTAAATATATAAAATATTGCATTCAATAATGGTTGTGGAGAAAATACAGTCTATTACTCGGTTAGAATGAAAATTCGATCTACTTACTCGTGACTCCTCACGCTCACGTGGGGATTTTTTCATTCATATCGTCATATTCGCATCAAATTTCATTCTAATCTTGTTACAGAATCTACTATTCTCCCATTCTATGATGTAACGAAAGACTAATTTCGGTATATCGGTAATGTAGTATGGAAAAATAGTTTGACATGGCCAGAACTTGGATAGTTGACCACCATTCGGTTCCATACGCGATTAGGAAATAATTGAAAGCGTTAAGTTAGCGTTCACAAATTAGTTCCCCAGATTCCATACTTCAGAGAAGAAGGAATGGAGCAACTTTGGTAGCTAACTCGTCCTGGCAGAAAAAAATTATATTGCCTTATACATCTTAAAATGACCTAAATTGTAAAAAATGTTAGGGTAAGAAAATGTCCGTCTATCCGTCCGTCTGTAAGGATTTTTATAGTTGCAGAACAACCTAATGGGCAGGGCTACTGTGGACTAATGAAGTAAGGTACTACATAGTTGTTTAAATAGTATACTTCAATGTATTTACTGACAATACCTAACAATTTTGATTTGTACACATCTATCCTATCGTTCTGCGACCGGGGTTTATTTGAGAATAGACCGTCACGACCATCATCTATAATGTTAGTATCACCAGAGACGTCAGCATCACCGTCACTAGTATATAAGTCAAATCAAGGAAATAATCACTTGCACAATGCTGTGTAGTGTATACATTCTAAAAAATGTGCAAAATGTTTTCAAAAGGTGTAAATTACTGCAAATTGTTTCTAGAATAAACGACTTAAGTTTTAGGATATAGGAATTTCTGAACTGAAAAATAATTTTGTGAAACTTAAATTTTCTTGAGACAAGTAAAACAAAAAAATCGTAAAAAGTATTTTTTTGTTGGAAAAAACAGTTAGTTTAGTTTTTCAATGTACGCAAAATGGGGATTAATACAGGGTCAGTTTTTTTATCTTGAGACAACAAAATATTTCGAAAACTACTCAAATTAAAAATCCAAATCTTCAATATTTTAAAAAAATGCTATCCGGTGATATCATTTTTGACCCCCTTGCACCAACCCCAAGGAGCAGGACGAAAGCCAAGTTTAAAATCTTAAATAGGAAACCCCAATTATTTATTGCTTATTTGGGTTCTACGGAAAAAATACGTGATTTTAGTATATAACACTTTTCTTTTTTAAAAATTTAATTAATTGTTTTAAAGATATTTAATTTTTTTTTGGATATTTCTATTCTATTTCTAAATACAAGAGGTTTAATTGGAAAATTACCACATCGCTAGAAATACAACTGACAATGACAAACAATATAATGAGTAACAGGGACAACATGCAGCAACAAAATTCACAGCTTCATGTGTCAAATAACGGCTCAACTACCTTGTAAAATATTATATTCATTGAAAATGATATTTTCGAATAAGATAAAAATGACAAAACTCCCTAAAGTCAACTGTGTTTGAAATAAAAAAATAAAATGTGGTTAATAAATTTTATAATTATTTCAAATACTTAACCTATAAAATTGGAAAAAAATAAAAACCAAGAGATAGAGTTTTGAAGTGCTGAAATCAGAAAATTTCCTAAAACTTTTTTTATAAAATGAAGTCGCCTAAAACGTCTTTGTCAACAATAAATATCTATGATTAATATGTAAAAATGTTGTTTCCGATAATAGCAATTATATAAATATTCGGTTTTGACAGTGACATACCACCATGTTTTCCTCAAAACAGTAGTTGCAAATTTAATACGAGAAGTCAGCCACTTCGATGATTTTCAGCTATAGTCAAAATAGTTTCATTTCCGGTTGTCATTAAATGTTTTTTTTAAGGTGGCGAGTTCAAAACATTTGTTGAATGTCAAGTGAAAGTGATTTTTTCCAAATTTTATATTGTATAACTACCTTGAATCTGCCATGACGACAGTGGCAACGACAGCTTTATTTAAATTTATTGTTTTAGAACTGAACCAATTAATGTTAACGTTCTATATGAATAATATATACATTTAATGCATTTAAGATTTTCAATGTTAATTCAAACAGTATTATTGAAATCCCTAGTTAATATTTAATTAACCCATATCAATATGTCAAAGTTTATGTGTATGTAAGGGACGCTTTATCTCCTCTCCGGAGACACGGAAAAGAGACATTCTGGTGCGCCAGATGTGCAACTGATGGACAGATAAGGGCGTGCGGTGGTGAACTACCCATCGCTACCCGTCATGGCTCATCCGACACGGCTAGTTACTGCCACATTATTATTATTACCACCCTACACAACCCCCTCTGCTATCCATGTGGATAGTTTATGGAGCAGATAGAGATGTGACCCTATTATCTGATTATGATGAGTTTATAATCTTGATATATCCGTTTAATTGGAATGTTAATACAATTCTAAACCGGCAATTATTCATATAACATATTAGTAAAGTAGCAACGCTCATACTTTAAATCTTCATATATGTGGCAACATTGATCCACAGAAGGAATATAATTTGATATTAATCTAGATTTAGATTTGAGTAAACGTACTGTACATATTTATATACAATTTATTATTTCTGTAGCTTAATTATATTTGTATTCCACTGACATATATTTCTTGCATCAGTATCTCAATGAACACAGTTATCACATCACATAATATGCGTCTTCATAGAGCCTCATACTTACAAAGTATTTTAGCATTTCGTTTCAACATATTTACAATTATTCATGTATTTTGAATAAGCTTTCTTTATCCGACATATAAGAAATTAGCATTATTTAGTAACCCAGATGAAAGTATATTATATGCACAAAGTAATTTTACATATTAGATTGATGATTGACTCGTACGTATAACAGTAAAGAGAATTTCGAAAAGGCTCTTAATAAACTACGTCAATATTACCACAATAAACATGAATTTAATTCAATTCATCTTTGAGGAGTATAAATAGATTTTAATTTAAAATGATAATTATATATAAACAAAACGGGAGAAGGAGAACCGAATATATCTGTTTGGCAAATTGTGAAATAAGCCCAAAACAACTAGATAGTAATAAGTATACACGTAACAAGATACATAAAAACATTAGTATTACATGAACAAACTTAATTATAAAATCAAGACATGGTAATCTTACTTCGCTTCTCTCCACCTTGTGAATCATCCCCAACGTGATGATAGTGGTCTCTGTTTCGCACACTTCTGTACGCTATACTTTACCATTTGCGGAGAGTCGGAGTCTTTAAGTTCGAAAAGGGGGAATGTACACAGTAACTTCTTGTTAATATATTTCCAAACGGTGCCGTCTCAGGAACAAATTTCAATTAACGTACTGATCCTACGTTAAGATTTTCTATTAAAACTTCGTTGCATGAGATTAGCTCACTATTTGCACGACAGATATTTGTTGACACAATTTCCACTTTGTTACTTTAAACTCGGCTACGCTTAAAATTTAATATAACACGCAGAAAAAAAACATAATCCCATATAACAAGCTTTTAATTATTGTTTTATATACTACTAATCTATTTACGATGAAAAATAGAATTAAAGTATGATCCCAATATGTTTTATATAATATATTATTAAGCCACAGAAATACAAAACAATCTGAAAAATGTAATCCGGCATAGAATATGATATGCATACAAAGAAAAGAAAAAGAAAATCTCAACTTACAAAGCTTAGTTCATATGAAATGTAAATATGTGCACAAGCATAATAATGATGTGCTATATACTATATAGCCTATTATAACCTACGTAAGCAATAATACGGGGTCGTAACAGAACTCATCCGAAATTTATAAGATAATAAAAAGTTGATTTGTAGAAAAAGAAAAAAACTAAAATCAAAATTAAATTCATTGGAATGTATCGAGAATAGACTATACTTCGCTCCGTGTACCCAATGATTAATCCAAATAATGCCATCGCTACGGGAACACCGCCTAAGTCAGTTTGGTGCAGTCGTTGAATTTTATAGCAGTGGAACAAGGTCTCCCTACTTTAAAAACGGTCGGTGATAGAAAGATCGCGCTACATACGATGTATCTACATCTCGATCTAACACAGTGTCAAATGTACAGCACGCGTAGCATTATTAGTAGTAGTATTTGTATTTTTTGGATTTTACGCAAATGGTCAACGACCTCAAGGTCCTTCAGCCGTGTCTTTAAAAGTATGTGTGTGTGTATTGAATTAAGGCTGTTACTTTAGAAATTTGTCTCCCAACATTTAGAGCGCCTTCTTATTTACATCAGGTGCTTCGTCAAGCATATCTGCACTGCGGTCTTGATGCTCCTATTGTGCACCATAATTGTTTCCCAATGCTGAGTGATACCGGTACGCGTAGCTGTGCGGTCACCCATCCAAATGCAACCCTGAGCTAACGTTGCTTAACTGCTAAGAACACGTGCGTCGGTCGTACTGTATATGTAACTTTATTATTTTACGTTATTTAAATAAAAAATAGTATTGCTGCGTCAAAGCGAGAGGTGGTTACATCCATTCTAACTAACGGAGCTCCTCATTTATTCACCAGCGCGGCTTAGAATATCGTTCTAGTTAGATATAATTTAGTGAGTACAGTTCAATAATGTTTTCAAAGAAACAAAAAAACCTTATAGAACTGGGCTGGGAATACGATGTGCTGTCACATTCCCACCAATTCAATGTCACTCTTTATTGAAGAGTTTAGTGTGTGTAAGTTTTATTTTTTATCTTTTTTTCACACCAAGAAAATTTCGATGATAGAAAAAAATTTAGATGCCATTATCCTTGATACGCCACCATTGAAACTGAGTATGAGATAATTTTCAGTCAAACAGATGCTTGCATAAATTAAAAAAATATTATTATGTTTTGCCAAATATTCCTCAACCTTTTTAATTAGTTTGGCCTAGAGATGGGCGATATTTATCAATGTTTACAAAACATCGATGATAGGCTTTCTTAAACATCGATATTTTATCGATGTCTACAAAAATCATCAATAAATAAATAGCAACGTAATATAATTTTACACATTCTTAGACAATTTGAAAATGTATATAAGAAAGTAAGTAACTGCATTACGATTAAATGGCGACCATGTCCCATACCTTTGTCCTATAGTAGAAATGTAGATTACAACGACGAAAAAACTAAAAAATAATCAAAATAAAAATCGATTAATTTTGAAAGACTAAACACAAAAGAGGAACAAATTATAATGAGTTAACTATATTCAGAAAATTGCAAAAAAGTCAGCAGAATATGTTCTATTATTGTAAAACATCGGTCTTGCTCTGCCAAAAAGTCGTTGATTGGAATGGAAAAAATTGATAAAATTTGTTGACCACCAACACTATTCTCCGGATTTAGAATGATTTATTTTTTTATTTTTTGTTGACGGATTATTTGCAACTCAAGCCAGGAAAACATTTTGTAAAATGGTTTAAAAATACTTTTTAGGCGGCTATATTTGAAAACCAATGGTTTTGGCAGCACTTGGATGCTGAAAGTTGCCGTTTGCAATTACTGTAACTGAAAGTGACAGTTCCCTACTGCAAAACACTATACGAATTTTTCACTGTCACTAGCTGCATAAGTGATAACACATAAATCAATTAAACTGCAGCCGCCTAAAAATGTTGTCTTCACCACGGCCGAAATAGTTTTAACTGTCCTAGCCTGATGCTCGCCTCGCTCTTCTCGCAACTCTCACACTCGTCCAGCAAAACAGCATTTTCTGGTTTTGATAAACAAATAACTATTATGAACGTTGCGCCTCTTATGTACGCCTGAAAGGCGATTTTGTTATAAACAAGTAAAATATTATATAAAATTAAATTTATGTATATTTTAAAATATGCTTTGTTAATTAATTTCAACTAGGCGGGTTTCGGCTTAAGCTATTCTCAAAAGTAACGTCAAATAATTAAAAGTTATAATTAAATGTATTAAATAATATTCTTCTGGTGGGACGATAGTTTATAATGTAGTTGTTTTTAGCAAATGTAGGAATCAACTTAAGCAGTTTACATGTTTTGATGAATCTTATATGATTATGTTTTTAACTTCTATTTTGTAGTATAGTTGGATGGTTCTAAATGTATCTGTTATTTTAATATAGGAGTTATTATCTATCCTTGCATATGTACACTAATCAAAAGTTTTTCTTAGTTACGTTTTCAAAGTGGCGCAAATTTAATCTTAATTTAGGAATCTTGCTGAAAGTTATATTTTATTATAAGATTATTTATTATGCAGACAAACAATTTATTTGAACAATAGTACAAGTTTTTGAAGATATTATTTAAATTTACAATCTTTGCAATGCTCAAACGCAACCGTACTAAAAACAACAGTAACCTCGGCAATTTCTGATACCAAAACTTCACATCAAAAATCATTTTCACGATATTAATTATGATCAGAACAAATTCAATACAAAATATTGTCTCCTCTTGCTCAAATTATATACATCTTGGCATGCTTCAAATAAGCCTGCAAATCACATCCTATGGGATACACTGCCATTCTTTGAACGGAGCTAGCGTTTCTGGAGAGTTTGTATGAGTATGAATAGGATTTCCCAACATAATTGAGATGTGCTCTATAGAATTAAAGTCTGCACTACATGCTAGCCAATTCATTGTTTGAATGTCCTGATATTTAATATAGATACGCATCATTTTTTGCGATGTGGGACCTACCTATCATCCATTATCTTGCATATAAGCAAATTTTTGACCAAGGGTTTGGGCATACGGATGACTATGTTTTATCTAGGATGTCATTTAATGTATTGTTATGCATACAGAGTACAATTTTAAACAATGACGAAATCAGTTAGTTAGTTAATTGGGTTTTTGGGCAAATCAAACTTTATATGACGAGATCAGTACAAGTATCTATTGTGATTTCGCACGTTACCATACCGCACCAAACGTTTCACGTATTGTGTTGGGAACGGATTTTTTCCGTCCACCATTACCTGATAGAACAAACTCATCTATAAACATAACATGTTGAAAAGCCACAGTTGTCACTTTAAGGGTCCATAGCGCCCGCTTTCTTCGATATATAGTGAATTTAAGTACTTTAACGGGTTTTGTGGACCTTAGATTCACTTTATAAGTTAATTTTTTACAGTTTAAACACACTGGATGATATTTTATATTATTTTAAAAGTATACTTTATATCCTTTATTAACTCATTTCTACTCAATCGGTTTCGGCTGAATTAATTAATAAAGGATATAAAGTATGCGTTCGAAATGTATAAATTCGTAATACAAGTTTTTTAGTAATAAATAAAAGAAAAATTACTATGTTTTTATATTTATTTCTATTAATGACCACATAGTAGCGGAAACCATCCTTACAAGTATTTTATTCACCTCAATAAGTAATGTCAATAAGTGATACTCTCACCTAAAAAATCATATATGTATACGGACAGTAGTTTACTGTATATAATGCCTTTGTTACATTTTGGAATGTTACCATGATTTATTCACCTTACATAGAATAAATTTTCTATAAGTAGGGTTTGCCTTCTATAAGCCCCTGTTTAAAATTCCGCCCCTAAATATTATCGGCTCTCCACCGAATCCCGGGTAGGCGGCAGCAATCTGTCCTTAATACCCCTAATGCATTACGCTATTTGCATGTTTCAAATATGCGTTACAAAAATGTATAGATGTACTTTTTATTTTATGTATATTATTAATATTATTATATTTTATTATCTATGCCTCCTTGAAATTAAATTTCAAACACTTCTTACATTAACATGTATATTGGTATTTAAAGGCTAATATAATTAAAAGGCGTTTTGACTTCCGTCGGTGTGTCCTGAAATAAATCTTCAAACCAATTTAATATTGTTTAAAATTGATTTATTTAATGTCGCGACATCTATATCGCGACTTCCCTTGACCCTAAAAAGTCGACCCCCCCCCCCAAGTAAGGACTGCCCGGATTCGAAGCCAAGACCCCTGGAACAGCAGTCAACGAGTCACTTGGGCGGCGATTTCATATTACATTTTTCTACCTAAATGTTGATGTTTAGATCTCATGATTCTCTTTGCTATACATTCCTTTCACTGCCTCTCTTAATACTAATATTTCTGCTACCTCCACTATTCGACGTTTTTGTTTCTGTACTCATCTGTATGTACAACAAAATATTTTTTACTTCATCGGAACAATTATATGACATTTGAGATAATAATAATTTTAACGTCACATAATTGTCCCGAAGAAGCCAACAATATTTTACAAAATGTTGACGATAATTAAATAATTTTTAAATAAATACGTTCGTATAACCCGATACAAAAAAATAATAATAACATCAAATAAAAATAAAATAAATAAAAATTAAAGCATCAAATGGGGACATCAAATATTGAATAATTTTATACAAACTTTTTAAAATCGTCCTTTTAAGGAAGTAAGATTGGTTATCTTACTTTCTTAAATGGACGAATTTAAAAAGTTTGTACCATCTATACGATGATTCGGACTCTTAGATAAACATACTCCAAAAATAATTATTGAAGTAAAACTTTGTAAATAAATCGAATTTGACAAGTTAATTAATAATATTTGTCAGTATCAGATACATAACGCCATATCAATGTGCGTTGGTATAGCGCTTGAGAGACCGTCTATGATGCTAGGGGTTCCGGGTTCGATCCGGGAATAGAAGTTTAATAAATTTTTTATAAAAA
This sequence comes from Tachinus sp. AB-2021, assembly GCA_030264575.1. Classification (NCBI taxonomy): domain Eukaryota; kingdom Metazoa; phylum Arthropoda; class Insecta; order Coleoptera; family Staphylinidae; genus Tachinus; species Tachinus sp. AB-2021. Next base: position 30,840 of record JARJEC010004208.1, on the reverse strand, counting down.
TAAAAGTTTTGTTTCTCCTGTGTTGTCTACAATTTTTTATAAAGTACATAGAAATAAACGACTGCAATAACTACAAATACTTCATAAAACCAAGTATATAAATTATTATTATGTAAAAGAACATGTGATCTTTTATTGAATTAGATGGTACAAACCGGTGCTAATTCGGCAAATAGAGAGTACATAATATTACGTGACGTGAATATGCAGCGGGGTTTATTGAATATAATTATAAAATCACCCCCAGTGCAATCGGTTCCGTGTATTCAAGGGTTACGTTATGCTAACATATGGGTTACTTTAAAACACATATATCAAATTCAAATTGAGTTGCATACGATTATAGACTCGGCTTATTTTATTACTATTGCTCTTGCTATTATTCCGCTCAACATATTCGTCAAATGAAATCCCCTACTTTGCCGAAGCAAATTAAATCACTGGCAACGATTCGAAAATGTTTCATCTTACTAAAACGATAATTGCTGTGTTAAATATAGAGCACCGATTCAATTAAAGAGGGCGATTTAAGGGTATTCCAAAGACTAAATTGAATTATGCCAAGGTTAATGCATTAATTACCCTTCCTATGTAAGCATAATGTAAAATGTTTTCATTTGAATACATTAATTCTAATTAGATTCAAAACAAATTTCAAAATGTTAAAATTATGCTGTGATATAAATTTAACTTATCTTTTGCCAATTATTTTTAAATTACTGTGAGTGATATTTTTATGAAGCACAAACCACCTGTTTGAAACAATAGTACTGAAGTGTCAATAATCTGGTCATACAAGACAGCTGTTTAATTGTGACATTTGCACCTTTACTTATTTAATTTACACCATTATGTATTTCCAGGTATAGCTAGCAATGGTCCAGTTTCAATAAAATATTGTTCCAAAACGTTCGTTTGACACATGTTATAGCAATGCTATTTTCGGAAGATAAGGCACGATACAAAAACAATCTTTTTTAAAGTATGAGCAGAGTTTAAATGTGTTATTAAATTCTGAAATGTTTATTAAATACCAATGATACTGAATTTATTTTGTCCATCTATTTTAAACATTTAATATGAAAAAACAACATATTGATAATTTTAAAAAATCCATCTAGTGGATAGAGTAGTCCATATAGTTTATAGTAATAAGTGCGGTTCCATCTATTCAAAATTATTTTCAACGAAATTTACGTTCAAGCAATTTGTGTCCACAATAACAAATAGAAACAAAATACTACAAGTCAAACAAAAATTCTGCATAGATTTGTAAAAATTAAATCTCAAGAGCAATATTAAAAAAAGCGAACAGAAAAAAGTTTTGAATGTAAATTCGAAAAAAATTTTAAATGAACAGGGCATAAATTAAAAAAAAAGGTTGGGTAAGATAAAAAACTTAAAGCTGTAGAAGAAGATTCCATTCTAGAAATAGAAATGATAAAAGAAGAAATAATTGTAGAAAAATTGACCAAGTTATTTAATTAATCCTTAAAGCAAGATAGTATTTCAGAGGCTTGGACAAATGCTACATGGGTACTGTTTGGGCTATGGAAAATTGAACAATATCACAAAGGAAAAGTCGCAGCTAGAAGTCATAGAGAAGATGAAAGAGATAGCAAAGCAGACAAATAGCGGTTTTGGATATACAATACATTCCATCGCGTATTATTGGAAAGAACAAAGAAAAAAGGTGATAGTTAAGGTTTTAGCAAATCAACCTGTAAAGATTATTATTGAGGAAAGGGTGACAATACCTGCATTAGCGTGGTACTGAAAAATATAGGTATAAACATAGAAGTAACAAAAGAAAAGCTATAGCTTGGCAATTGAAATGATAAAAAAATGAATGAGAAATAAGGCATTAGAATTGGCATCGTATATAAAGCTATAGCTTCGCAATTGAAATGATAAAAAAATGAATGAGAAATAAGGCATTAGAATTGGCATCGTATATAAAGCTATAGCTTGGCAATTGAAATGATAAAAAAATGAATGAGAAATAAGGCATTAGAATTGAGCAAATAATAACTGTGGGTAAGAAAATCAAATATCTCCGGGTGACACTCAAAGCAAATGGATGGAAAAAACAGGTTAAAGAAGCGGTTAGAGAAATAAAGAAGATAGAGAGAACCATGAGTAGACTCATGCTGAATAAGGGTGAACCAGAAAAAGAAGCGAGAAAACTAAAAGCAACAGCGGCAAGACTAAATTACTGTAGNCCTTAAAGAAAAAGAATAGAAAAATATAATAGGTGCTACAAGAGCAAGCTCGCTGAGACTCTGCAGGACCTACAGCACGGTATCACAAAAGGTAAGAAGCAACGACAAAAACCACAAGCGACTATTCATGAATAGTTGTCATCAGGTTTTTGCAATTCAAAGTATTATTTTTCTATATACGATATGCATTTATCATCGCTCTTATCGCTTATCGTCGTTCCATCATAAACGCCCCCCGAGAGAAAAAACAAACATACAGATAGAGATAGAGATATCCATACAAATGTCATAGTAAAAAATGGGAATAAGCCAAGCACATGACAAGACAACAAATAAAGCAACATTATAAAATGTAACCCAGAGGAAGAGACAGAGGACAGAGAAAAAAGCCACCGATGAGATGGACGAGCACCAATAGGGAAACAACGGGTTAAAAATAGTCTGAAAAATAAAAAAGAAGCTTATATATGGCTGAGAAAAGAATATAGATTTTTGTTGAAAAACACACTAATTCTAAAAATATTAATATAGTGAAGAAATCGTAATTATTTTTCGCACCGGATAGTGACAATTTCGAAAAAGCATAAACCCACTTTTCAATTTAATATTTGCTCGTTGTGCGCGCTGTAATCGACAAAAAACAAAATTGAAAACAATACGGTAAGCCTTGGTGACAGTGCTAACAATCACACAACGAGAAAAATGATGAATATAAAAGTTTCATTATATTTTCGTAGAATCTAAAACTACATTATAAAAATGAGGAGTGTTTTAAGATAAAAAAAAATCACCCGAGGGCGGGGCGGAGGCTTGGTAAATCTTAAAAAAAACATTTATTATTGCAGACTCGGATTCTAGGAAAACAAATACGTAACTTGTATTCAACACTTTTCTCGGTAAGTGATTGTTAGCACTGTAACCAAGGCTTACCATATCGTTTTTAATTTTGTTTTAAATCAGAAGTAAAGAACACAGGTCGCTTTGGGAACAAATTTAGTGTCAAGCATAAAAAAATTCCTTCACATCCTTTAAAACTATTTGTGTGGTTTAAGAAAAAAATTTGCAAGTAAATGTTTAACTCGATTCAAAAAGGTTCTCTTTGATATAAATAATGTTTGAAGTAAAAACATAAAAAACTAATGTAATACCATTATGACGGTCTAATGCTAATTTCCCGTATCATAAAAACTATATATTTTCGTAGATACAGGGTATTAAAATTAGTCCTTCGGTTTGTATTTCTTTGTTTGCTCGTCAACTGTTTCTTCCTAAATTGTTACTGGTGGCGCCTTTAGATTTACATCAAAAACAGAAAAAAAAAGACAAATTGTCCATCCACGCAGGGTAGTATTGTACATGCGGTGAGACAAAAAAGACGAGACAAATACTATGAATTGAATGCAATTCTCTTCCAAACCGGCTTAATGACAAAAGCCAGCAAATTTTGTAAGGTGTGGAATTAAAAAACTACCAGTACGTTGAGAGTAAATCATAAACAATGCATGAGAATATATTAATTACATTCGTTTATAAACGCTGCAAACATAATATCCGTCGATCTGATAGCAACTAACTATACTGTAAGTCAAATTGTGAAATTCTACTATTTACATACACTTATCTTCCGATACAATATTAATTTGCAAAAAGAATCAATCTATGCGCAAAATACTCTGGCGATATTGTTACTTTTAAGACAAAAATTAAATGTCAAAACCTTTAAATAACCAAATGATGTGGGTTAGCTAATTCACAGGTGTGATAAAAATTCAAAAATGCTCCATAAGTAAAAAATAAGCATCGTAATGAAAAACAAATAATACTGGACATTGTGTTTTAATTCGATTTATAACATAACAATAAAGGAATGTGAAAATGTACGCCGAACTAAAATTCTTTGACATGACTTTTTGGCCCGATTTCATCCATAATAATTTAATGCTATCCAATTAACTGGAGTCATGCGAAATAACATTTCTCTGTAAAATATTATATTCAATCTTTTTTTTTTATTATTTGGACACCCCGACCATCCGCGGCAGCAAGGGAAAAACTGTTTGATGTAGACGCAGTAATATTTGACGAAGTTTAAAAAAGTAACTTTCAACGTTTCCCGAGTAAATTTAATTATAAACGGGACAACGGGGAAATGTGGGGGGCGGCATCGCGAAAAAGAGTCCTTTTCAATGTAAATTAATTATTTGATAGCGGGACTTCATTCTAACCCCAACTACCAGTACAGTTTATATTTTATTATTTATAAACTCGATTGTTTGTAGAGCCTTATGTTCAAATTATCATGTTTATAGACAAAAATAATTCATGTGAGATATAAATAATATTTAATAATATATCATTGATTTACCAATTGTATGTATAAACAATATGTAGACTAATTGAAAACAAGATACGATTAATTAACAGCAACAATTGATGTTAACCAAAGAACTCTGAACATCGCATGCAGTTTTGCTTGAAATAATCTAGTAAAATGCAGTAAATTCTCTATAACTTCTTACAAGCGTACAACTCTCATAATTGAACATTTTTGCGTTCTCTGACAAAAATAATTATACCAAAATAATTTGGTTATGTTTCCACAAAACGAATCTCATAAAAAACGTTCAAAAATTTTATTTTATTTTGTTTAAAAATATCACATATTAAAATTCATCATATTAAAATTTCTTTCTTTCTTATTTCAATCTAATTTTCAATATGATCAAATACTTAATAGTCGTGGGATACGATCATTTCTTATAAAATCTTCTGTAGTTAGCAAAATACCATAAAATTGTGCGGGTGTCAACAATAATGGAGGATTTTTAAATTCGCGCAATAAATCTAGGATTGTTAATGTCTTGCCAGGTGTGTTTAGATTAGTTTGCACATATAAAAGCTACGTTCGGTTATTCTACACCAAACACATCTTTCACACCAAAACTCACTTTAGCCGTTCGGAAATTGATAATATTTAACACCATTTGCACCGAAATGGTGTAGTGCGAATGGTGTTTACACTAAACGCCTCAAAAGTACGTGCATAAGCGGTGTACGTACTTATGTTCAGTATATTTATTTAATTTTCAATTAACAACCATCAAAATGCCGGTAACCTGAAAACTTTATTCTTTTTACAGTTTTAAATTAAATCAAAAATTGCTAAAATGTGCATAGCGACACCCTGAAATTCATATTAAATTTTTCAACCATGACTAATTTCAATTAATTAAGCAGAGTTATTTCAGCAAATAGGTGATGCGTTCACATCAAAACAAAATCTTTGTCCTAGTTAATTATCATCATTTGCATATTTCATTTTATTATTAAAATAGAATTTAAACACAAACGGCAGATTTGCAAATATTGCGGGTTAATTAATAATTTGATACTAAAAAGGAAATTCACACATAACAATTTTTCTGCAACTGTGAACACACTAATCAACACCCTACGACACGGTGTGTTTGGAGTATCCGTGTGAATGATCCTAATGACTTATAATCATTATAACCTATATCTGTCGCTGTTGACATAAATGTTCCAGAGTGTAACTATACTAAAAGTAGTACAGCCCATGCATTTTATCCTGAGCTCTGACACCTCCATATTGCAATTAATTAGGTGGGGGATTATACACCAATCATGAAGCTTGTGATAAAAATGTACATCGCTCACACAGTTTGCTTGAGAAAGTTTCTGACTCTCGCCTAGTGGTTTCGCAGCATTTTCTAAGTTTCGAATTAAATGTTTAAAAATACAATTTTATCTCAAGAGTATACCGATGCTCTGTTTCGGTCCGTCTTGCTGCTTGGACACTCAAACCCAGAGTACAATAATATGCATGAGCTGTACATTGTATTAAAATTGCTCTTAGTACGTAAGTATCCCCAAAGTCACAATCAGTAGACCAAAGCTACAATTAAAAAAATTTTTTTATAAATATGTGGCCGAGACATTTAAAATTATAATTTATTATAATTTAGCGTAAAAAAAGATTGCAATTTGCTGTTATGCCATCTGCACCGTTTATTCACTTTTGCACTACACTACGTCGATGTCACGTGACCATTATTCTCCTACACCTCACCAAATCCTTATACCAAGTAAAACTGAAATAATCAAATTATTGATTTTGTCCCATCGACGCTCGTGATGTTTTGACATTCAAATATTTTTTTAGAAAAACATCAATGAGAAATCATGTCACAATTTTAATATTCCCTATATAGAAAAATATTTGGTTCAATTTATTGCAAACTCGATTAAATATGGAAGCTACTCCTGGTGCAAATGTTTCAGATAATTTTTCTGTAGTGCCATTAGTGCATATTTGGTTTTCTATTAATCAAACCCCCATCATTGTTGATATCTCGTTACAGTACCATATACATTTTATTCAATGGCACATCCTTTATCGTGTTTGTTTTTTTTTTTCGTTGTTTACTCATCAAATATTTTCATGTCCGTACTACAAAACTAGTATACTTTAAACATGAAACTAGGTAGCAAGCTAAAAAAGTTGAGTTAATGCAATCAAACCACAAAAACAAGCAAAATTAACGAAATATATGATGAATAGACAATAGAAGTAGGTTATCTCGTTGAAATAAAAGATCCTTCTTCTAGGGGATAAGGAATTGATACATATTTCAATACAGATATTAACAGTATGTCAAAATATTCTATCCTCAAATTTAAATTGACATGTTGCAAATATTTGAAAACCGTAGTAGATATGCCACCCCAGTGGTTTTAAAGAAATATTAAACATATAAAAAATCAAACCTGTAAATTGCCTTGTACATACTAGATAGAGAGATAGAGAGGGGGGGGGGAGGGAGACCAACCGGCCCAAAGACACAACGACCCACCAACCAATCGACTCACCAACCCACCGACCTACCGACTCACCAACTAACTGCTGGCCCACCGACTATCGCCACCCCCCACACGCCACCTATCGCCAATAAATTATGACGGCCGTAATGCAATTGCGGGACGCTAAATTCGATTCAGAAAAAAGTAATTAAATAAAAATTAAAAATAAAATAAGAATAAAAGAAGAACAATTAAAAACAAGTAACAAATAGACAAAAATTAACAAAGAATTGTAAAAAATCCAAAATTAAGTAAAACAAAATAATGTAACGTATATAGAAAAATTGATTATGTTTCAACACGCATTTTAGAACTGATTCAGGAATAGTTATGAATAAATTCTGAATTATTTGGTTTGGGTTCGTAAAAATCGAACCCATTTCGAAACAACTTAAAATCCTATTACCTAGTCAGTGTTATATTAGAAGACAAAACTCCGTTCTCAAAATGGTTTGGAGCTAGTTCTGAGGCTCCCAAGAACAAACATAGAAATAACAAAATCAGAATAAATAAAAATAAACGAAACAAACAAAAAATAATTTTAAAAAAATAAACAAAATATATTAAAAGTAATTATAATAATCCAAGAAACACACAAATAAAACAAAAATAAACCAAAAACACAAACAACAAAAAAATAACAAATTGAAAAATATAAAATTAGATGAAAATGAAAACCAAAATAATAAAAAAATAAAGGAATAAATAAAACAACATTTATCTATAATACACTATCACATAGTAAAGACTACAACGATTAAAAAAAGTACAAGTAACTAAAATGAGAACTAACAAAATAAACAAAAAACTCAACATTGTTTGATCAAACAATTTCTGTCTTTTAAACAAATTGAAGATTGTGGGACAAAGAACCACAACCTACGAGGTTTGTAGAAACAAAACCTTTGTCTTGCTTGCTTGTGCTTCATTAAGTGCATTTGATGTTGGATTAGAAATAAATAATCGTTCATATTAATAACGAATTATTTTCTATCAAGAAAACGTTCAAAAAGTTAACAAAAAGGTTGCCAATTGCAATAGTGCGGCTCAGGCAAGTGCATAAATCGCCTGTGTCGCCCTTGACAAGCCAATTAAAAAATTTGAAAATATATAGAACAGAATTATTAAATTAAAAAAACAAACGAATTAAATTTGAATGTTGTGTGCACTTGTAATTCTATCTACTTAAATAAATACTAGACCGAAGATTTTTTAACCCCGATATAAATTAATTTTAAAATGCAAAATTTAAAATCCAACGCATATATTATCCAAAAAAAGAAAGAAAGTAACTTGTTGTTGATAATGAAAATTCTCTTAAAAACATGCAAACGAAAGCGAAAAATAACCCGTACGAAACGCGTATATTCGGGGAAAGTGGGATGGCACCCTTCGTCAAATCAATTATTCATACCTTGAAAATATATAGGGTGATTATAATACGGCGCAGAGTGAATGCTGGGGTTGAGGGCTGAGATCGAACAGAGCGAATAAAAATACCGACACAATAGAGAAGGTGTGTACCGGATGATATGTGGAGCGCACACTTTCAATGGAAATGCAGAGGAAAACGCTGGATTACATTCATTAGGGTTAATGGATTTTTATGTATAATATATTTGGGGCGCGCGTGTGTGGTTAATAAAGTATACACATTGAGGCTAGATTGAGTGTAAAGCTTGTTTAATTATAGTCTGATAGAACGATATGCACATATTTTCCACTCGCAAAATTACTTTAGGAATTATTATATGACCTTTGTTGGTCACGGAAGTGACCAACCAAAAGATGTTCAGAAATGGGAAAGTAAATGAAAGAATTTGAGGAGTTGTGGGTGGGAATACATTGAGTGACATTGAATCAAAATAAAAATTATACTGGGGACGCGTGACAAATTATTATCGTACACACAGTATACAATAATTTTTATAACAAAACCGAATAAGTTTAAATAAATATGAAATAAATAATTTTTTGAAAAATCGTAATTTCTATGATATTTTACTACTTATGTACTCGCAGGTAAAGTTTATTTTAAGTCGGTAAAGTAGAAACAATGATTTTACAATTACTTAAATTGTTAAATTATTTAATTGTAACAATGGATTCAACAAAATGACTTAAATTTTGTTCAATTAAAATTTTAAAATACCGATTTTCGGGTAAAATAATAAATACTCGTCACAATGCGATATTTTCCTGACTTTCCTTAAATAATTAATTTTATTTATTTTAACTAATACAATGATTAATAAAAATAAGAATTTTAAAATGTATTTAAATATTTTTTTTAAATTGAACAAAAATCAAGTTTGTCATTTTGTTGAATCCATAATAATAAATAAATAATTTTATAATTGAAGTAATTTTAATGTGAAGTCATTGGTTAGACTTTAACGTACCAGTCCTTAAAATGAACTATACCCGCGCGTATAATGTCATAGAAATGTAATTTTCGGAAAATTAAATGTTAATTTATATAGTTGTGACAAGCAGCGCTGTCTGATTCACATTTTCTTAATAATAAATGTAGTTGTAACTTTAATAAAAGTTTTACTTCTGGTGGGTGTGTTCCAAGCACACTCACATTTTTTTCAAATAAATGCGACTTACCTTATCACATCTTGAACACGGATTGGTGGTACATCTTTGGGAATGTTTCGAAGAATGGTCGCTAAAAGTTGCATCAACGCAGTACATAATAGATCCGACGGAGGTGTATTCTCGTTGATCCCTAAATCCTTGAAAGAGAAAAAAATGCGCATTTCATTATAGGTATTAGGACTAACAAAAACAATAATTGGTAAACAATATACAAGTTTTACTATTAATAAACTTGAATAATTAATAGAAAAAATATTTTTTATAAAGAAAAACTTAAATTTATAATATATTTAATATTTTAACGGTCACATAAATTGGATTTATCAATACTAATTATTATGTTTTTATTAGTAAGATTTCTTAAAAAAAAATTCAAAACTTGTCAAAATCTTTCTCAGAAAATAATAAACGCCTTTTCTATAGTTACATTAAAAATGAAAAATGGACCGACATTTACACCATTTCAACAAACACATTTTCTTCTCTAGGGGCACGCACCAAATTACAGTAATTACCAGAACATTCGCCAATAAATACTTTGCGATCACCTTTTTATGAAGCACTCTATCTTTTGCTAGCTCATGTTTTAGATTTCTTGGGCCCATGGAGCGGCGTTATTTTTAGAAGGACAATCAAGTTTGTAAATTTACTCATATCTATGTTCTTGCCAAAATATGTCAAGGTTTATAACACTGAGTAAGTACTCCATAAAGTACGAAGGGAAATTAGAAAAGAAGTTAAGAATTTTTTTAAGAAAACTGTATGTTGCATTCAAAATCTGAAATATACATGTGAAACCATCGGTCGTAAATTGTCTGATGAGCAGGACATCCACCTCCTCCACGACAACCTATGATCCCATCTTGCACATATTGTGTCCGACTTGTGACTTGCTTTTTGGCAGGTAATGACACACTCCCTACAATCCCTTCCGATTATTATCTCTTCGGTCCAATGAAGCGAGGACTTGCTAGTCAACACTTTGAAAGTGATGACGAAGTGAAGTTTGTTGTCCGTCAGTGGATGCGCAAACAGCTTTACAAAACGACTTGGAATCGAGAAACACGTTTCCCGCTGGGACAAGTACATACATAAATAAATTGAGTGACTTCGTCGAAAAGTAAAGAAAGAGTGACGTTTTCGCATGTATATTTTAGATTTTCAATACAACGTAAAGTTTTCCAAAAATTACAAACATCTTTTCTGATTAATTCTCGATTATAAATAAAAGACAATTTAAAAAATATTGCTTCAAATATTTTTTTAGATGTTTGTTGACTAATGTACTTATAGCATCTTCCAAAAAATATTCAATAAAAAATAAACATTTTTCTTAAAATACTAGCTATACCGAAACGCAGAACAGCACGTCGACGTCGGTGACTTTTCTTATTTAACAATAACAAAAAAAAAATGATACCATAGCAACCTTCTGCCAATTTTAATTTATTTTTGCTTTATTTATTTAACATCGGCCTATTTGTGTCATCTTCGGACTAATCGCCAGAAGTTAATCACATCTGGTAACTTTGCCGCTAATTCAGGAACTCCAAACTGAATTAGTGGGTTCTTTGACGTGTATGCAACATCTAGACCTAGACAGTACACGGGACCTACAGTATTACTTCCTATCCGAATGAAGCTGTAGTCAATACGATTTTTTTAAGATAAAAAAGTCGAAGCGCCCAATTAAAGACTACTCGGATTCAAACACGGAACGCCTGAAACAACATTCTACACACTAACCGCTGAGCCACTTAGACAGCTCTATTGTGAATAATTTAGAAAATAAATCTGCTATGAGCAACACGATGAGAGTCGAGTATGGCTCATCCCCTAAAATCATCAAAACTGACGTACGTAACTAATGTCATTTCGTTCTGTTACATTTGCATTAAGCATTCAAACAAACCATAGAATACGCGATTCTTAGTTCAAAAATCAACGACAAGTAATACCTCTTTTTTGCAACTTATTGCATGAATAGCGTCAGTGAAAAAAGTGAGCTTTTTTGCAATTTAGAAATCCAGAATTTACATAGTTCTTTCGATTTCTGTGGTAAAAAGAAGGAACGGACTAGTCATGTAAACAATGTGAAAAATTTCACATTACAGGTTGGCCCACCTAAGAAGCATCAGTCGTTTCTTAGTTAGCGTTATTCTTATACTTAGAGATTTAACTTTTGGAAGGTGTAATATAGACCATAAAAATTTATTACTAGAAAACAAACGAAAATCTGATAACTGTAAATCTGTAGTTTTGAAGCCTTAATGGTCTATATTAGACCCTCCAAACTAAAACTCAAACTCTTAAGTCCAATGATAACGTAAAAAAACGTCTGATCCTTCTTAAGTGAACCCTATATAAGTTGGGCCGCATAAGTAAATAATAACACATTTTATCCACAAAAAAGTTTGGCGTATGAGTCGAGTATGATAATGATTTTGAGTGGATAACATGTTTTTATTCAAGTGTATAGTCTACCTAAATTGAGTTGAACTAAAGTTAAATCTTCTCGCAGAAAAAACGTAGTAAAAAGAGTAGCATGAATACTCCAAAACAAAATCCAACATTTAGATTTCCAGTCGTCGCTCTCAACTCGATCTGTTTGCATGTCTCAGTTAGAACAAGACTCAGTTCTTAGTGTCTTAGTTGATAATGTCTCAACAATGTCTCAGTCAGAGCTTGACCGTTAGAGCAAGAACAAAATGGTTTTACTTAATATAGTTATACGCTGTTTTCCTTCAGGGTAGGCACTAACACAGAGTACAATAGCAAATGCACAATTGTTTTAAAAAATATATTGTTATTTTAAATCAATATAATTTTTAATATACTTAATTTTTTTGTATACATGATAAAATACTTTTATATTTATCTATTTATAATAATATTTATTTCACATTGGCATGGCAGCTTCACCTGCATCATACTCAAGCAGAAAACAGTTAAGCATGTTAGTAGTTAGTATTTCACGTGATTGACTATTAAATGTACGGCCACATTGTAATTTGCTTGCAAACATAATTAAAATTGTAGGTGCAAGATCTGCTAGTTTGTCTACAGAACACACTTTTAAAGCTTCAACCTTCACTAGATATAGTGATAACATAACCCGGTGCATATATTTTCGCGCAACTCTCATATTTCGCTTGAAAATCTAATCGCCTTGGTCCAACATAAAAATGTTTTACTGTACCATACCGTGTTGATACATCGCATTACATGGTGTGCTACAAATACATTTTAAGTTGGCTTAGGCATATAAGTCTTATAAACTTTTTCAAGCACAATTGAACAAGCAATTCAAAAATAATAATATACTGGGTTTTCTTATAGACAAAAATGAAGTTAATATTACTTCCGGTAAAACCGCGGAAGTCGTACTATAACTATTTTTTTAAATATAAATAGCTTATCATGAAGTAGGAAATATTTATAAACATGGTTTTTGATATTTTTAATAATATAACAAATATAAGCTGGACAATAAACTAACCACAATGTATGTGTCGATGTAAATATCATGCAATAAGTGTCAGAGGTAATAGCGCCGATATAACTAACCCTCTTTGGGAGTAAATACTGTAAATTATTTTTTATATATATAAGTAGCTGATGAAAAAAGGAAACTTTTATAAAAATATTTTTTTAATATTTTTGATAGTTTAGATATAAGCTGGACAGTTAAAAATTAACCACCATGTATCGCAGGTAATCAACTGACAATAGAAATATATATATCTCTAACATAAATTTCTCATTCTTTGTATTGTTACGATTTCTGTCTGATATAAATTTCATGCAATAAGTGTCAGATGAAAACCACCACCAGAATAACTAACACCACGTACCATACCATAGTTTTTCCAATTTTATACAAATTTATTGCTTCAGCCTCTAAGTACTAAAGTGTTACATATTACATATTAAAGATAAACAACCTCTATAGCAACATTTATATATTATTTATTTTAATTTTATTTATTTTTATTCGTGTTGTCCATATGTTGTGAATGACAGTGGGAACAAAATGAAACTGTCATTATTTGATCCATACTTTTGTTTAAACTATTATTTTAATAATGAGATTTAACATAATATATAATGAATATTGTATAAGTTGGAATTAAAATGAAAAAAATATACTTCTATAAATTGCACCTATACATAATAAAATAATATAAATATTTTAATACGAGCTCGAATACATGTTTTCTACACATACCAAATCTTCGGCAGTCTCTTGAAATTTTTAAGAGCAAAGGGAGATCGCGGACCATAATGAAACACTATAGTAGACAATATATGATATCTATTCAAATGCGATCTCAATGAATTTTTGGTGTCACTAATTATTAAACATAAAATTACTTAACTGTATACTTCGATTTATTATTGAAATTCAAAATGTTGCTTATTTTCTGTATTATTTTACTATAATTTTCTAACAATTGATTATATTATTATAGACAAAATCAGTGACTTTTTATTGAATTCCAATAAAAATCACAAAATGAAAGAAGATTACATTCAAGTTTTTCCCCAGGCAAATGTACGAATAAAACGTTTCAGCCCCGTCGATTTTAATACAGTCCCTATAAAATTTTATGATTATGAAAATTCAGTAAAACGGATAAAGGCGCAATGATGCATAAAAATCGTGGAAGGGATTTATACATAGGGTCACATTATTTCCCTAAATCGTTAAATGGACCACCGGACTTAAAAACACACACCCAATGAATTGTTACACATCATTGCAGTCATGCATCCTTCAATTTTTCAAAATTTGCATGTTCAGTTTTTGTTTCGTTTTATTACGCCAGTCTTATCGGTGACATTCATAATGTTGCGTTTATTTCTTCATACGGTCCCGTGTTATGTGGCTATCATCTGCCGTCATTTACTAAAGTAATATACATCCATTTTATAGGCAACGCATTTGCCACTCACCGCGACTAAAAGCTCGGCGCTAATGCATTCCCCCCTCGCGTCTCAGAAAATGTGGGAGAAAGGGAGTTGCGCCCCTAGCGATTTTAACCCTTACATGGGGCGAATGTAGAAACGTGATTTCTGTAGCGCAAGTAGAAATAGAAACGACGCAAATAAAATGTACGGAGAAATGTATATGGGCCTCCCACGCAGTTGAGCATACAGGTGGAAGAGGGCACCACAAGTCGGAATTAAATTAATGATCTTCGATTAACAAACACGCAACCAAACTAATAAGAGAAGCGCCCAAATTTAATATACTCATTAACGCTGAAAATACTCGTGCCAAAATTGTGGGATTTAGTGATTCAAAGTCAATAATAATAAAAATATCAATATTTTGTGTATGATCAGCACTTCAAGCTCAGTTGCGAATAATTTCGGCAAGGTGGAACCCAACTGACGCAACACTAAATAGCATTAATTATTATACACAGATAGTATATAAAAGAAGCATGCGTTTTTGCATTCTTTGCGCTTACAAATTATAGGCCAATCAATGTATGAGGAATTTTAAATTACAAAATATTTTAGAATGTAATTTCTTTTATTGTTTGCTTTTCTATAACACTTATGAACAAAACCTTCAAACAAAAGTTGTAGGGCCTACAATTTCTTACAAGTTTTATATGAAAAGAAATTTTGTGCAGCAAAAACTACTTACGACAGAAGGAGCCAAAGTTAACCTCGTTATTAAAATATCCTAGTTAAGGTAGTCGAATTCGTTTCTTATTTAATTACATAATTGATCATTAAAAAATGTTTTTTTATTGATTTTAATTATTCATTGATTTATTTTATATTTTGGTGTATCCTCTTTGCCTTCCATTAAGGGACGAGTTATTTAATCTATATAAATAAAATAAAGGTTTTGTCTGTACATTGCTTGAAATTTTCCAGTTTTGTGATATTTTGTGTGTTATACATTACAGACACAAAATCCACCATTAGAAAAATTTATGTCTGTCTGTCTGTCTGCCAGTATGTCCTAGATATTTTCTAAGGGATTGGCTCAGTCAGTGCCAATGATGGAGCATTCAAATTTTTACAGTACTTTTAACACATCTTGACTTTATCGGTGGGCGAGTCGGTGGGTATGGGTAGGTCGCTGCGTGGGTGTGTCGGTGGATGAGTAATTCGGTAGGTGGGTCGATCGGCGGATGTGTAGGTGGGCCGGTGAGTGGGAAAATTGATGAGTCGGTCATATAAGCCACAAGGTTAGGCAACCTTCTGTCTTCACCCGACTCTGTGTCGTTCAATAATAATAGTATATGTTTATAAAAAACTATATCAAATTTATTTTTATACTCGCATCAACGACGGGTACGTTAGCTAGTCAATTATAAAAGCGATTCTATTGTAGATATTTAAAAAAAAGTTGTCATAACGTCAACTCGTGGCCCACC
The DNA here is from genome assembly GCA_030264575.1 of Tachinus sp. AB-2021. Lineage (NCBI taxonomy): Eukaryota > Metazoa > Arthropoda > Insecta > Coleoptera > Staphylinidae > Tachinus > Tachinus sp. AB-2021. The sequence goes on along the minus strand of JARJEC010004208.1, from coordinate 14,732 downwards.
GATGGGTAACCTATAGTTTTGCTAATTAACGTCCACCAGTGTGTCACGAGTAATCTAATTTTATACTGCTTAGCTAACTTTCCGTTTATAGTGTAGACACTCTATATTAGTTCATATCATAAACGTCTTTTTAATGTATCCATTAATAATAAACCGTTAAGATACTCTAGTGAGGACGGATTTTAGTTGTAAAATTTCTTCAATTTTACTTTTATACTCATCTCGTGAAAGAAAAACTTTAAGCAGAACAACTATTTTACTAAATGATGAAAATACTTGTATAAAAGTAGAATTGTTCATTAAATTGTTTAATAAATAAAAAAACTTCTAGAATGCCATTTCTCCGAAACTTAATTAAGGCTCAACGTGATGCATCTAAAATTCAGACATTTTCTACTATCAGGGCTCAAACAATAGTATATTTAACGATGAAATTAATTAAAAGATAAAGTCACAGTCATTTGAGAGTTACACTTCTGTTAACGGCGCTTTATTGTATTTTTGCTGTCGTAAAGTATTGCATTCTATATTAATTCCGTAAAAAACATGTTTATAACATTTCACGCATTCAGGAATAATCAAACCTCTTTATGTACTAAAATAAGAGGCCTCGTAGACCATGTACCGCTTCTCGGCACCTAGCCTCTTAATTTGAATTTTGTAAAGAGCATATTCATAGATAACCTACATTATATAGATGAGCATCATCTATGTATCTCTAATGAACCGCGCTGTTTAGTTCTAGACAGTAGCGGCTGCAGCAGTAGTGTCAAGCAAGGAGGAGGAATGCGCGGGAATTTTAAATGGTTCCATTAATTTAAATGAAAAATTATAGAATTCTTATGGTGGGAGATATGATGTATCCCAACGAAATAGATAAAACTTTAAATTACGAAAATTGCCTTTGTATAATGATGTAAGTAAACTTTAATTTCATAAAGTATTCCATATTTAAAAATTATCTAATATTATATGTAATAAATAATATTTTTATACATTTCTTTGATTTCTTTTGATTTTGTACTTTTACCGTAACATATATTTTACATAAAAATACTGCATTTTATGTAAATTGGTATAGGGTCATAAATCAAAATTCTACGTATTACTCGTTAATCAATTATTTTCATAAATTGTATAAAAATCATTCGTCTCATCTATAGTGCAACAAATCCGCGTGATCAGTACGTGAACACAAGCAAGCCTGCATGTGATTGGCAGTTAACAGGGGGCTCGGCTGCTCAATTCAGACCCCGTTAAAGTGAGATTTTACACATAGATGCATATGTAAAATATTTACAATGTCTAAGCGATATGGAAACCAGATAAATCCACCACTACCAAGACGCAAAATAACTCATTTGGGTGTAAAAGTTAAAGAAGTTATTTTAAATGTTAAAGCAGAAATTACAGGCAGAAATCCTAGATGATGAAAACGCCGTGGAAACTATTATTGCGACCCTGTCCCTGTAGTTGCGTTCGAGCTATACACGTGAATAACGCGTGTATTTATTTTGGTCCAGGGTGGTTTGGAATTGACTATAGCTAGCTTTTTTTGTTTGATTTACCGATTATTATAATTGGTATATGGTCGCAAATCTAAACTCCAAATATTATTTGTTAATGTTTTTTCATAAATTTGTATAGTAGATCAATACCCGATATTTATTTTTTATAAATTCAGAAATTTTTGATCACTTATACCTATTGTAAACCCCATCTGGGAACGTTAACACAAAAAATATGTAAAAATTGGAGGATTGTAAGCATTCTTTATGAAAGTTTTTATTTATGTTAGATTGTTTTACTTATTTTTATAATACTCATTTCAGTAAGTAATACAATATACATTAATCGCCTATAATACACACGAGGTTGATTTTATGTGACTCAAACCTAAGAAAATTATTGTTGAATTAAGAAATATCCCACTTCGTGTCGCAATTTTTCCATGCCCATAATTCTCGAATAATTTTTATGGTAAATAAGTTTTCGCTAAAAAAATTTACACGGTCAAAATTCGACCTCTTGCATATCAGTATGTTTATTTAATTTACTATAATAAAACATGCTTACTTAATTTCGACATGGCAACAACACCTATCTCAGTTTTTGGTCAAATTAAGTATTTGTCATCACTCACTGGATTCAGAATTTTTTCTGCACAAATTAGTCAATTTAATTCTTCAGTTTTATCAAAAAAGACCGCTTTCCGTAAAGTAAATGAAATTTTTGACAAAACATTGATTTGTGATTTTTTATTATATACAGGGTCACAGGATAGATGTTACAAGATCTATAATAAACATAACACTTTTGAATTTTACAACTAAAGTGTGGCTAATAGCCCAAGAACGAGAACTTAACGAGAAGGAAGACGAAATAGACGAATGAATCGGGAATCAAGCCTATTACATATTAAATGAAAAATATTACTTGTTATTTATGCTGTGACTAGTGCACCGGGGCCTGGTATAGTAGTTGAGCCGGAGACTGTTTTTACTTTATAAAACGTGTTGTTTCCGTTAGATCCTAAAGTCGAGTTTGGGTTAGTTGATCCGTCCTTTGGCTTTCAATTGACAGACTAGTGTTCAGACCTTGATCAATCAATAATAAAATTTATAAATAATTAAATAATTTTACATTTATAATTCACATTAAGAAATTGTTATTTATTATTATTTTATTTATTATAATCATATAAAAAATTAAATGTGCCAGGGACTGTATTTCAGTGTGCGAGCGAGTGTACCTTAGACGATTCGCAGGTAGAATGCCTAGCTGGTAAGAGCCAGGTGTACTGCAGCATTGTAGTTTGGCAGTTAATAATTCTGTGTGCATTAGTTTTGAGTTATAGGTTTTGCTGATTAGTGTAAATTATTTAATTATTATATATTATACAAAGCAGTTATTTATGTAATGAGTCAGGATAGTTTTGAATTACAAGCAAGGTGTGGAATGCCTGCAAAAGTACACTCGCTCTCGAACTAAAATACATGTTTATCATCTTATTTATTCATCATTGTATTCATTATAATTTAAAGATCTGAGTAAATCATAATAAATTTTTGCTTTATAATTATATATAATTTTCTTTTATGTGTAATTCTTTATATATGTATATATATATATAATTATAATAAATAAAATAATAAATAACAATTTCTTAATATAAATTATAAATGTAAAATAATTTTATTATTTATAAATAAAAAAGAATGATTGATCAAGGTTTGAACACTGGCCTGCCAACGAGCCAGAGCCAAAGAACAAACCAACTAACACAAACTTGACTTCAGGATCTAACGCAAACAACACGTTTTATAAAGCAAATACAGTCAACAATGCACAACCAGTACACCGGGCCCCGATGCACTAATCACAGCAAATTATTTAATATGGATCATTTAAATGAAGATGATAATCGAGCAAATTATACTATAATACTAAATGATGCAATTATATTGAATTTGACAGAGATTTGTTAACATTTTAATTTGGTCTTGCAATATTTATTGTATCTGTCAGTGATTATATACACAGAAACATATCTATATATTCAGTAATAGTCTTAATAGGTCGATTTGCTAAAAACCTAAACCAACTATATAACCTGCGAAATACCTACAAGCAGCAAAAGGTCGATTTCTGCAAATGCAAACCAAATAATTCAATACTGTGGTAATAGATAATAATTTACTATACTGATTCATAACCTGTCCAGAACCAGTCCGTAATATGTGAGTTAAAACATATTGGCTCAGCCGTGACAATTATAACTCACCTGCAATTTGGAATTCAACAAATCCATGGCAGGCATTAGTCGGTTTGACAAAATAGTGTATTCACTGATTTGATTTCCCACAGGACCTTTGCACGTAAGTTGCCACAAATTGCATGCTATTATTAAAGTCCTAAAATTATCAATTGTTAGATTACATTATGTAAATATTATAAAACAATTACTTATTAGATATAGGTGAATTTTGCTCTTGTCCTAATGTTAATAACTTCCCAAGAACAGCAAACCCATTAACATTTTGAAAAACTTGATAATCATTGGTACTGCCTTTAGTTAATAATCGTGTAAGTTCATTTAAAATTCTATCCAATTGGCTACATGTAGTCGCAGACCATCCCTGTGGCGGTTGGTTTGTAATGCTGCTAATAGTATTGATATTTTTATTCAAATGCCTTCTATTGGCGCAATCTATGTTTTGTTTTTTAAGAGCTGTTTCATATTCCGCAGCTTTAGTTGACATACGTTGCCTAATCTTTTTACAACGTTTTCTATATGTTTTGCTACGTTCTTTTGCTGCCATTGCTTTTGGATCTTCCTTATCAATAGGTGCATCAACTATTTGTTTTAAATTGTATTGTTCCAATTCTTGGCCCGATAAAGTTACGTTTCCTAATGCTTGTTTCACAGCCTCTTGATGAAGTCTGCCACGTAAATGACTGACTAAATATACTTCCGAAATAATCTAAAATTAAGATAAAGATTATGATTAATAAGAGGTAAAACCACTGTAGGATTTTCAAACAATCAAATTTTATTTTTTTGGCTTAAACGATACTTTATGGACATAAAAACAATATGGCAAAAATGGATTAATGTGTTCATAGAAATTTTAACGCATTTTTCTTGAAACTACTTTTTTCAAACTGGTAAGTCAAATTTCTTGAATTCTATTGACATGGACAATCTTAACATTTTTACAGTAGCTTCACAATATTCGCTTTAGAAGTATCTAGCCGAGCATTTTTTGATTGAATGTAAACTTCTTTTTTATCTAACAGTTTAATGCTGACTTTTAGGACATCAAATCAAATTATTCCTTAAAAAGTTTACCACTTTCACAAAAAGTGTTAAATATAAAAATATGTACAAGATAATTATGATTATTGTTTTTTTTAATTTTTTGTACTGACTTATAAATTCTGAGAAATCCCATTGCAATATTTTCAAAGAAAGCTGTTTCGACTTCTACTTCAATATGTGTTAAATAAACCCTCTAAAAGAAAACTCGTTGGTGGTTTTACCCCTTAATATATAAAAATTAAAAAGGTAGCATGTTGCTGATTCAGAAGCAAACGGTTTCAAGTAAAAATACTATATTTAGAATAATTGTTAAACCACTCTAAGTTAAACATAATAACCTCTAAATGTTTTTGTAAACTTTAATGCTAAGTAAATGTCAAACAAATTAAAATTCTGTCACTAGTACAATTTCTCAATAACAAATTGACTCATATTTACGTTTTTAGTAAAATCTTAAGAAATCGTAATTTTTATCTAGTGATAATTTTCATCAAAAGCTACAAAATATTCTCAGATTAATACTTTTATAGAAATGTTCACTTACTAAAATATTGCAAATAGTGCAAAATTTCTGAGTAGGGTATGGAGTAATATTAGGTGCCTGATTATCATCAGTGTGACAACGGTGGATTGATAGTTCGAGAGCTCTTTGCCTAATCTGTTCTATATTTTCTTCATGTCTTCTAGCGGATTCTTCTTGTTTCTGAACAATTCGTTTGTGTAATTCTTGTTTTGAAGCTAATTTTTGAGCATTTAATGCAGACATTCTTTCCTAAAAATAATTTATATAAAAATATCAGATTGTTAAAAAAAATTGGAAATGTTGTACATTAATAGTTCATTATGGTAAAATGTTGAGAGCCTCCTATATTAGAGTTATATTGGTTACAGCCTTTAACTAGAATAAACTACAAGGTACAACACTTCCATTTCCATAAAAGCCTGAATTTTCATTTAGCGGATTACGGCGTTTTATCTTATTAATATTATTTACACAGAAATAAAATTACTATACCACTTTAAAGTAAATCAAAATTTACCTCACGATCCCTTGCTTTCTCCCTAGCTAATTCTTGCCGCTCTCTCTCACGTTGTTGTTGCTGTTGTCCAATTCGTTCATCTCGTTGCCTCCTTTCGTCTTGCAACCGATCCAGTTTTTCCAACCTTTCACGTTCCAGTGCCCTTCTCCTCTCTTCTACAGCTGCTTCTTTAGCTGCCTTTTCTTCCTGCCTCTTTTTGCGATCATCATGAATTCCTTGTACTCTGTCTCGTTGTTCACGACATAATTGAAGAAAATCATGCCTGAAAGATTATTTATATGTACCTAAATTATCTGGTATTTTAGAAAATTAGAATTTAAAAATTGAATTTAAGTAAGGCTAATATTTAATAATATTTTAATGGCTCGATTTTGGTTTATATACACTTTGATTGAGTCCGTTTCCCCAAAATATAACGCCGCAACTTAAATAGCAATAAAAATTATAATACAAGGATAAGGCAAGAATGTGTGACTAAGCCTGTTGCTGTTCTCAGTCATTATAAATGAAGCAGTTAAAAACAAGAGAGGCAATGCACAAAAAGAAAACTGCAAAAACTAATTCTGAAAAAAATAATATAGAGATAAATATAAATGAAACAAAAACTATGATAATAGCACCAGAGCAAAAAATATATTGAATCAGCCTAGAGCGCCAAATATTAGATCAAGTTAAGACCCACAACTACCTGGGCACAATCACGGAGTAAGCAGATGGAAAGCTGGAATCAAAAACAAATGGAAAAATTGGCATAGTAATAAAAATATGATTTCCTTAGAAAAAACTACCTACCAAAAAAATCAAATAAAAGCAAAAGTGGCATACAGAAGTAACAAACACAACAAACCTAATACCAGTCAACTAGTGGAAGTAGAGAAAGCTAAGATAGTTAGAGTACATTCACAGAAAGGCTGACAAAGCAAATCCACATAGTAAAAATTCAAGGACAAAACAGAGTAGGAAGACCTAGAAACAAATAAACTGAGCAAGTACATACAACAACAAACAAAAGACATTAATGATTTTACCTTAACCTTCCATTGTCCTGGTATGATGTTAATAGCCATTAATAACTGTATTTGTCCTGGATTTTGCATAATTTTGTAATTATGTAATTTTATACCTACTTATAGTATATTTACAATTTTCATAGCATATTGTGCTCCAAGAAAAATAAAGTATTATTATGACTATTATTATTAGAGTTCGTAGCAAGCAAAATTAAGAATCTAGCCCAAAACAGATGCAGATAGAAAAAGATGATCCAAGAGAATAATTAGTTTAAAAAAAACAAAAAAATGGATTGTAATAATTTATATGTAGTTCGACATCGCAAAGTTTAGAGATTAAATAAATAAAATTATTATATAGGAATAAACAACGTAATAATACAAAACTATTGAAAATGATTAACAGTTATCGCTTAGTAGAATGTAAACAAACACGAGATTGGTGCACCTCTCTTTTACTACGTACCCACTTCATGTCATTTTAAGACTATTAAATAAAACTTGTTCTAATTTTTCCAGTAACAAGCGTGACCTTAAAATTCAAATGCTTTATATGTATAATATAATACAAACATTATTTGGTCAAAATTAATAATGATATGACATAGTGCCATAACATAACATCGTCGCGTAACATCCACGTTATAAAATTCTTTTGAGCCAATGGTTCAAACCAACACTCCCATGTCCAGTGGGAGGTCACACGACGTTGTTGCAAATGTGTACACAGCATGAAATGTTTTATTAAGAAAAAATTGTAATAATAATAACACTTATGGGGAAACACAACGGAGCCGGGCTAACCAAGCTATAGGAAAGGATGTTTCATTTTTAATTTAACAATTTAAATACAAAAAAGTATTGCTGACTGAATATAAATGGGGTCAATTCCTAAGAATACGGCAATTAAGGACTGGTAAAGTTCAATTAATATTATTAAAAATCCATTAAAAATAAACAAACGTTTTGAGCATCATTCATTAGCAATTTAACTAGTCAACAAGCAAGCCGTGGATGCCCTGATTATGTAATAACTTTCTGTCCAACGGGTGGCCTACAAGACAGACTCAAACGCGTGTGGTTTATAAGGAACAAAATAAAATTGTCCCTGGAAGTCAAACAAAAATAATTATAATTAAATTGTATGTCTATATGTTGATTATATAGTATTTCAGACATCATTTATTTTAAAAAAGTTGCTTATTTATCTTTTTTTTTAATTTAAATTTAAGCATCAAATAAATAAAAATAAATAAAATAAATAATAATAATAATCTCATAAAATATTTACTGAAAACGATCAAATAAAAAAGAGAAAAAATTTAAATAAACACACATTTTACACTCAAATGACAATAGTTTAAACATCAGCGTTCAATTTGTATAATTTATATTCACCGGGTGTTTGAAATACAAAGACTTATGGATAAGTAATAAAGAGTTCTAGTAGGTTTTATGAAACAGTTATTATTTTTTAATGAATTTTTCCGACAAACTGCCTTTTATAGAATCGCAATGCTTGGGCAAAATTGAGGCAGGCACATGCAACAGTTTTACACCTGTTTTGTAGTCAAGATTTTTCCATGAAAACACAAGTGTGATATTAGCATTAATCCAAACACATTTCAAATTATGTGCAACATTTGGACGAAAAAAATTATAATGATGGTTTTATTATAATCTTATGCAAATCTATATTTAAAGTTAACAAATACAAATATTTTAAGCTTGGGCTTTAAAATTACACACCGCACATTGGAAGGGGTTGGGTCTACCAGTGCATAAAATGATATGGACATTACAGGAAGTACTCAAAATTAATTTCACCTAGATAAAGCAGTCACTTTTTAAGTTTCTGATAGGTACTGAAAACCAGAGAATTTACAAAAAAAATACAGAAAATTTAATGATAATTAACAATTTGGCGGGCACTCAGAGACAACACCCTACGGACAGACATTTAAGATTGAAGAAAACTAGTGTGAAAGTAACTCTTTCAACTTTAATCTGATTAAGTTAAGTTGCTGCTACAAGCGATCATCGTACATAATGTTGCATAAAAATGTATTAAAGTAAATGACAGATAAGATTATATGCTTGAGAGTTAAATTAAATAACTGATTTTTTTCAGTATATATTGTGTGGAGAGACTACTCTTAAATTTAATTCCATTTACTACTAAGATGTAGGCGGTACAGTTAACTATTTAAAAATAAAATAATAAAATGCATGACCTATCAATACAATAAGTTTTTAGATACCTTTTATTTTGAGCTTCCAATTCATTAATAAAATGAATCTCTTTCAACTTTTCTTCTTCATCATGAGCTTTCCTAATTATTCCTTTAATATGCTTTTTACGATTTTGCGCTGCCCTTTGTAATCGCATTTCCATACGTTTACGTTTATCATCAATCAACTGCCTCTTAGCTGCCTTTACATCTTCAACTCTTGCTAATAGTGCCTGTAACTTAACAGCTTTTTCCTGTTGTAAAGTTTGCCTTCGTTGTTGAGCTTTAGCCTGCTTATGTTGGTACTTCCTTAGAGTTTCAGAAAGTGTACATCTTCTTAATGGATTCGATAGTTTTTGATGCAGTTCTAAAGCACGTCCTGGATGTCTAGCAACTAATGCTTCTAAAGCAGCCAACGTATCTACTCGTTCACCCCAAGACATTCCTGAAATTGTTTAGATTAAATAATTGACATGAAATTATAATAAACTTAACTAACCAGCTAACATTGGTTCATATCGAGCTTCCAAAGATAACTCATCATCATCCTCAGTACCCACAAGAGGAACGTCTCCATCTTCATTATCCTCTTGTAATTCACCGTCAGTTTCTGTACCATCAGTCTCAGTATCAACGTCAATTTCCAAACCTTGCAGTTTGGCAATTTCTTGATTTAATCTCTCTTCTTCTTGAGATAATTGTAAGGCCTTTTGAATATGCTCCTCTTCACTTGCAAGATTTTCCTGTGCTTGTGCTTTACTTTCATCATCAGTCTCAGAATCTAAATCAGTTACCTTCTTTCTTCTATCTTCATATTTTATACGTTCAGTTGATTTTTTAATACTCAAATTAGTTTTGTTTTTTTCTTGCATAGAATTTTTTGATTCCTTACTAATAGGCTCTCGACTTAACGTTGTATGAGATCTTCTTAAATAAGTTCTATTAGATATACGTACAGGTTTCATTTGGTCCTGTGATTGATCAATTGATTTCAATGATTTTAGCGTATTCAAATTATCCTTTGCGGTCTTATCAATTGGTGTTCTTTCTTGATTTTCTGGTAAAAGTGCGAGTGCAGGTAAGCTCGCAGTTGCACTAACTTGATGGAATCTAGTAGCCCAAGATAATCCAGTATCTGATTTTCTACCTTTACTATTGCCATTTTTAAATCGTGACCTGCATTTTACTGTTAACCATCCGTCGGCAGTCTTAACATTTTCATTGTTTAGTGTTTCAGCTGAGCTTGTAATACTATTAGATCGATTCATATTTATATTTTCAATAGATTTTCCTTGATTCACAAGTGTTTCTACTGAACTGCCATAATCTTTCTCGATTCGTGAATTTTGGCATTTATTTTTGTATCTTGATTCTACTTTAATTGGAGATTTTTGTAAAATTCTTGGTGTAACTTTATTTCTAACTTCAATTTTTGGCGGAGCTTTTGATTTAATTTCTGGGGTAGGTTTTAAATCTCCTATTGTTTTGCTTCTTGCTAAACCAGTTCTTGGAATAGTAGTTGTTACTCTATTAGATATTGTAAAAGGTTTAAATTGTTTATTCACAGCTTTAGCTAACGTTGATGCGGTTGGTTTAATTAATTCAGTTTTAGGCTTGGAAACTGGTACTACTTTTGCAGATGCACTTCTTGTTAGAGCTACTGAATATGCTTGTTTGGCAACTGGTTTGCTTGTTTTTAAAACTTCAGATTTAAGCTTCCCATTTGTCGGCGACTTTTTATCAATTTCTTCGGTTTGGGATTCTTGACTGACTTTAATTGCAGTCGATTTTCTTGATGGCAATCTTGGAAAATCCTCTTCTGTGCTTGTGCTTTTCTCGGCACTTTTAACGCCAATTTTTCTCAAAATATCGTAAGTTTTTTGATCATCACTTGGGGAATCAATTAGTTTGATTTCAAATGGATTTTTTTCAATAGGCTCAAAAGCTGATTTAGTATTCTCAAGTACAAGTTTGTTTTGAGTTAATTCTTGGACTCTTTTGTTTTCCAAAATTTCAGACTCTGTAAGACATTTTCCATTTTGCAAATAGGAATCATTCAAAAATTCAATGTTTGATGGAAATATTTCTAATACTTTATCTTCAATGATGGGTTTATCAATTGGTAACGGACTTGTTGGTGCAGAACTTGTAGATCTAATTTTCTGACTTAATATTCTTGGGCTTACTTTTCCCGTAACTGGACTTGATCTTCCAGATCCAATACTTGGACTGCTTTTTCCTGACTTTGGTTGATTTTTGGTTAAATTTGTCTTACATATATCCCAGGCTAATGATGTAGGCCTCTGCGGAGCAGGGGTATTTTCATAATCCCACTTTAATCGAAACCATTCTGCAAGTGCGTTAAAATCTCTCAAGTAGTTTTCCAATACCAATGTTACTTCTTGACATTCAGTTAAACTCTCATGAGTCTCAACAGTATTATATATTTCTCGGATCTGAAACAATATATAAAATTGTTGAATATTGTTTACTAAAAAGTGAAATGAAGTTATTTGTACAGGGTGACCCACAAATTAGACAAAACACTAAATTTGTGTTCACTCCAAGTGATAATATATACTAGTTTTTCTTTAAGCTCTATTTATATATACAGGGTGTCCCAACTTATCCGGGCACCAATATTAATTTTGTTATTATTGGAGTTATAACATCGGTTAAATTAGCAAAGTAGTAGTATTTTCATTGCAGATTTCTTAACTAGTTTATGAAATATTCAAAAATATAACCATTTTTTATCATATTTTGAATGCAAAATCAATTTTGAACAAAACATTCTTAATGCATACTTAAACTTAAAAATAATTAAAAAATAACCAAATTACTAAAGAAAAAAGAGAATTATAACTTATATACAATTAAACAATGACGTAGTGTTACATTTCTTTATTTTTTATTTTACTTTTTAATTATTTAAACAAAATATTTTTTTACATTTTTATTTATTAACTTTCAGTGTTACACTAAATATGCATGCAAATATACACAAAAATGCAAAAATATGCACGAAATATACACTATAAAAAAAGAAACAACTTGATTTGGGATCAATACATTCACAGCATACATTCACCCTAAATAAATTTTTTATTTTTTATTCTCAATATTAGAAAGAACACAAAAATTTGTATGTTCTTTTCTATGCTTCATTCATTTTTTCATCAAAAACACAAATTGCATAATGGATATTAAAACAAATATTTTTTATGCCAAATTTATGCAATATAAACGACGTACAATAATATGCAATTATGTTGATAAAATTGAGTTATACGTCTAGAGTGTCTAGACATTATAAGTTACTTTGACAACATGAAATATAAAAATACTTTCGAATCGTTTTGTTAAAAAAAATTTAGTTTTTAAAATTGAAAAGAAGTTACAATACAAGTACATATTTTAAATAGTATTGCAAAAAAATATATTAAAGACAAACGTAAAAATAACGATTATGTATGTCAAACAATCTTAATTTTTCTTATTTAAATTTCTTTAATTTTCAAATTTCATGATAAATTATTTATTTGCAATTTTATTTAAAATTTTTTTATTAATGTATTTTTTTAAATGTTTCAAGTTATTTGCTTTTATTAAATTATTTAATTATTAATATTATTATTATGGAACTTTACAATTAGTTTATTAAAAGCCAACAGGTTCATTAATGATACTTGTGTCGGTACTTTTTTGTTGAATATTTCCATAATTTCCATTGCCTACTTGAGTTTTATTTCAAAACTTGACATAAAGTTAGCATGTATATTACTTGCTTATTTATAAGATTAAGATTGGTAATCCAGTAACAATTTTTTGTTTAAATTTTTTTTGCTTCAAAATATGTAGACATATATAGGGTGAAATTAGAATATTATAATTATTAAATAATTACTACACCATTACTCCATTTTGAAATCCTAAGGTTGAGGGTTCGATCCCCACCTGAGGTGAATTTCTGAAACATTTATTTCAAAATGGAGTAATGGCTTAGTAATTATTTAATAATTATAATATTCTAATTTCAACTTAGGCTTCATTTAAAAATTTAAATTGTTAATAATTATTATTTACAATATTCGTATATATAGAGTGACCCATTTAACAAATGTTATTTTCGTAAAATTTTTTTCGGAGTGTGTGTAAAGTATGCCGCTCTTTGCCTTTCAAAAAATCAGAGTGTTACTCAAAGCGTTCAAAATATCAGAGCGTCTCGTCTAGAGTGCATTCCTGTCCGACCAAGTCTAGAGCAGAGTGAATTTTACTCGCACAAATCTGTTCAAACCAACGTCAAATATGGATTGAAAGTAATTTGTTACTCTTGTTGGTTTATTTCTTTAAATTTTAATTTTGTTCATGTAAAATAAATAATAAACGCACTTTATTTAAAAATATATTAGCTATACTACCAACAGCAACAATAGATTTATTTTTTGTTGTGATCCATGCTCCCAACTTCGAGGTTATCTTGCATTTGACAATGTTTGGGAGCACTCTTTATATACACTCCAAGCATTCGAAAAGTCATGCAATCACGTGATCTATACAGTTGGTGTACACAACATATATATGCAACCGAGTTTTCAAACGCACCTGTTCTAAGAAAAGTATTATGATATATCTCTGTCCATAGCAACTGTGTTATTGTCGAAAACATAACCATATACATTTACCAATGACAAAGATGTCTGTTGTTGAATTTTTACGTTACAAAATGGATACTACTGCACCATATTATAACGTAGAAGGTAACATTTTTTAAACACTTCTCTAAATTTACTTGCACTATTAGTGGTTCTTTTGTACTAAAATATTTCATTACTAGTAACGTTGCTAAAAAGGGAAAAATTAATATTAATAATATTCCTGCTGCGCCATTAGGAGTAAATATAGATATAGTTAAAATGCAACACCACTCCAGTATTTTGAAAAAAAATTGAATATACTTTGATTTATATTCTTGTAACTGAAGCCAATAAATATGCAAACCAAGAGCTAGCTAAGCTGATAAAAAACTACATCAAACAAATGGATAAAGTGAGTAAAGATGAAACGAAAATTTTTATATGTATTTTGCTATTGTAAAGTGAATCCATTTACCTGAACAAGAATGGTGCTGAAGTCAAAGTGAGTGGTTGTGTGCCCTTCTTGTAAACAATAAAGGAAGCTAGACTCATTGTCTAGAACTAAAAGAATTAAAGGCAATCAGTGTCACAATGCCTATCTGGCCATACTATCAAAATGATTAACTTAAAAGTTTATAATCAATTATCTAAATCCACACCGTTACAAGCGGCAACAATCAAATGCATACAATTGTTTCACTCTTGATAAGAGATCAGTGCACCTTAGTGATTTTAACATCGCATTGAAATAAAAATTAACCAAATAATTGATTAACGTGCTTAGTGTCATTGCAAATAATAATGAAGTCAAAGTGAGTGGTTGTGTGCCCTTCTTGTTTTTTTATGTTTTACATCATTGCCCCTAAGTAAGCCGAGGCTTGTCATAGCGGGGTTTTGATGGGACCAACAGCTTATAAGGTGACTTCCGAACCACCAGTGGATTGAAAGCGGGATTAAAATTGGTCACATTTTTGGGGTTTGAACCCACGACC
>JARJEC010004199.1:0-10782 GCA_030264575.1 Tachinus sp. AB-2021 | reverse complement strand
AGGAACAAAAAAAATGGAGGGAATGCTCAGCAGGCTTATGCCAAATAAAGGAGGCCCACGAGAAAGGGCAAGGAGGCTAATAGCATCGGCGGCCAAAAGTAAACTACTATTTAATTTATGCCATTTGTAAAGTAATTTATTATGTTTTTTTTAAATTTTGTTTGACATCTAAACTTTTTGATTTTTGTATTTTTTTTATGTATTTTCAATCAAGTTTTTTTATGTTATTAATAAAGTATATCGGAAAGTATATTGTATATTGCTTGAAAATTATTTTTTCATACTGCATTTTTTCATTATTAATCAATAAATTTCTTCATCGCAATCATCGTGCGGTAAATGAAATTTATATTTTGATTTGTCGTTATGTATCCTGTTTCTTACTTCATTATATGTATCGTAAAACCATTATACTTTTTATTTAATCCTATATTGAATATACTACACAGATGTTTTAATTTATAAAAAAGTTTTTTATAAATTAAAACAATTTCTATGAACTAAAATATTATTTTTAATTTATTCGAATTGGAGCATTTAAACTTCCCGCGTACTCCCCCCCCCCCATTTGCGACAGTACTGCTGTCGGCGCGAAAGATTTAACTAAAATCGCACGGTTCCAAAGAAATACATAAGTGTCCCTTATCTATATAGTCTAGTTTTTTCATGACATAATGTGTTAAAAAAATTGATAGAACCTACCGTTACTATGTGATAATTCATAATATAGGAGAAAATAAAATTACTATGTTTTTATATCACGATTTATTTAGTAACTGCAGTTTCGACTGAACCTCAGTCTTCAACAAACGTTACAGAAAAAAATTCTGTTACGTCTGATGACTGAATAAATGGTGATGTAAGATCATAGTAATTTTATTTTCACCTATAATGTGTTAGTTTATATATCGAAATTTGTTGGATTAACAAAAAAAGGAAATTTTGAAGCACGTTTTTTATATATTTTAATGATATTATAACATAATAAATATTTAAAAGCTAAATTGCTACACCTGCGGACTACATATTTCAAGTACAGTATGTCATCAGTATCAACCCTAATTCTCTGCATTCCCCCCATTTGTATTATTCATGTTAAGAGAGTAGCGCTTCGAAGAACCAATTTAACTACAACCGATACCACTCGTTTCCCCCTATACGCATAGAAATTCATTACCATATATAATCACTTCCAGCAAAATTGGACACATTACTCTGTCCTAAATTGGCCAAAGAAAATGCAAAATATTCTCATTAGCGTTAAATACCCAGATTTTTATCGGTATAATAATATTGATGGTAATATAATAAAGGCAGAACAGTTTTCCAGTCCGTATTTTATTCCCATATTTAAATTCAGAATCTAATAATAAAAATGTGCATAAAAGATGCTATCAAAAATTTTAAATTATATGTCGACACATAACTTTTTTGTTAACTGAATCAGGGTTAGAGCTAGATATTTAGTATAAATTCAGAAAAATGATTTGGGACAAAATAGTCAATATTACTCAATGTTGGAGTCTACTAATTTCTAGCCTCTATCCAGAAATTGAGTGGTTTGCTGTAATTATACAAATGGTGCTACATTGGCTCTAAAGCATTGAAATATTTTTAATTAAGTAATTAACTAATTAAAATAAAATATATTGAATCACATTTAAATTAATTAAAAAGGTAATGCAAATAAGTGATGCTGCTTTTTACAAACAAAAATTTACATTTTCCTTAGATATTTAATGAGAATAAAATAAATTAAAAAATATAAGTATTCCAGAAAATGAAATTATTTTCGGGCAATATTATAACAATTAATTATAGCTAAATGTTCAGCATTTTTATGCCGGCGTTAAATCACCCCGGAATGAATCATATTTTTATAACTAACCTTTTTATTTAATCCATCCCACAATCATTACACTTTTGCACGTTCTGAATAACAATTACACGATGTCGTAATCGACCACTTGGTATTTTCACTGAATTTCCCGAGCATTTTAAGCCGGTTAGATCCACTGTATTTTAACAATTTAAGGTATCGAGAGACTCGAGCGTACTGATACCACTCGCTGCTTTTTCTTGAGATAACCTGTTGTTATAGATAAAGATGAAAAAGGTCGTTTTATTTTAATGATATCTATAGAAAAACAATTTAACTCGCTCAGATTTATTTCTCACAGAGATAAATGTATTAGAATAAATTTATTTGGATGTTAGCCAATTCACCTTGAATTATTAAACAAAATAGCGCATTGGATTATTATTCAATTAATTTATAAATTAATAAATATTTATTGATTTGTGTATTGTTTATTTATGGAATTTAATTACATGCTTCTAATATATTAATTTACTTTTATCAATTTTATTTATTATTATCCTCTTTTAAAAATACAAAATGTTAATTATTTCTTAAAATAAATCAATTTTTTCTTGGCAGTTTATAAACATTTCTTGATTTGTTTTTTCAGAATTATTTCCCTCATAAGTATTACCCTGGTGCATAAAGTGAATATTTCTTTGACATTTTGAAAATGAGTTCTTAACGCTTTCGTCAATCAACTCGAATCTTCATTTTATGATGTCTTAGTTACTATACATTTACAATCTCGATTTTTTATCGTAATTCTTCTAATAGGGTCCAAGTCTGATGTAAATGCGGCAATATTTTATTAATGGTCGTAGACAAAATACTAGGTTAGAATGAAGGTTTGATCTACTCTTGTATAACTTGTGGTTCCCCACGCTTGCGTTTGGAATCCGCATTCGTATCAAATTTTCATTCTAATCTTGTTACAGAATATACTACGTATTACGTAACTTGACAACCAATTATGTGTTCATTTTGAGCTTTCTCTAAGGTCTGTGGTCGCAAACGTTGAGCTATTCTGATTTTTAGTGTGCGCTCCGTTTTCCTCTGATCTATGGTGGATAGCGATAATGAAGAATTTTGAACTATTTTTTCAATTGAACAACAAAATTTTCTTGCTAGTTTATATGGAGAAAAATAACTCTTCTCACTTCTGCTTTTCTGGTACCTGACCTAAGCAATTGAAAGTTTTGCGAAGAAAATGGTCGATTAATTTTTGAAAAATAAACTTTGTCCGAATTGCACGAAACTTGCAGGAAAGANGCTAAGAAGAATAAATTTTTATCTTAGCCATACTCAGCGTATTTTGTTGGCAAAACTTTCAATTGCTTAGGTCAGTTACCAGGAGAGCAGAAGTGAGAAGAGTTATTTTTCGTCAAATATTTAACTTGAAAGATTTTTTTTCCTGTAATAGTCAATTGGTAAAGTAATTATAAAATTCTTCATTCTCACTCTCTACCATAGATCTGCGGAAAACGAAGCACACACTGAAAATCAGAATAGCTCGACGTTTGCGACCACAGACCTTAGGAAAGCTCGAAATGAACACAGATTTGGTTGTTAAGTTAAAATTAAAACATAATAAAAATGTATTGAATGCCCTAAAAGCCGGCAACCAACCAAGCAGTTATGTATACATGGCTGCATAAACTAGAGGGGCGATGTCCCAAACTTTTTTAGATTGGCCGCTGATAACTTTACTCTGCAAAGAGTGACTGGACCTTTGCAATAACAACTGTTGACAGAAATGGCATTTGCATGGGTACACGGGCTGGGCACAACGAACAAACTTGTAAGGCTTGGTCAGACAGAACGTAGTCTGTTTTTTGCTATCCAGCAACTTTCGCACATCCAAATGGGAACAATTGAAATCAACGGTTTAAATTAAATTAAACCGTTGCTCCCAATACAAATTGTAAAAAAAATTGGAGAATGTCATCAATAAGTGTTAACAGTCAAAACATGATTAAAAGTTGCAAAATGTTTGGTAAAAGTTTAAAATTATCAATAATATAATTAATACCAGTAAAATAATTGCCCAGTTTCAGAGCATTGACATGAGAATTCTTTAAATCTCAGGAGAAACAGTTGTAATGTTGAGTCTTCGGCCGACTATGTTTCATAGAAGTAAACCATGTACCGAAAAGGTTGACATTTCAGTCTGCCAAGACCCTTTGTCGACCTATTTACATAGAGTATTGTTTTCCGAGACCATTCGAAATATTCAAAGTATTTTCGATCCACTTTTCCATCGGAAATTTGAATCTAAAAAAAAGCATTTTAGGTATGTTCTAAAACAATTTTCCCCTCAAAAATCATATCAGTTTCTTATAAAAAGCGAGAAAAACAAATTGTTTCTTTTCAATTGTAAGAAACTCCGATGAGATCAATTTCTCAGACGTAATTTATATTGGGGGTAGCCCAGAAGTCGGCAAACATTTAAGCATATTTATTTTGACGTTTATAGAAAAACACTAATTACAAATATAAAAATTATTTCTTCCTGCAATTTTATCGGCACAATAGTTGCCGGACGGTTGCATTTAAGCACCAAAAAAATTTCGTCTCACGACGCAAAAATTTGAGTATAATTATTTTGACGTTTATACAAAAACATAAAAAACGCTAATTAAAAATATAAAAATTATTTCTTCTGGCAATTTTATTGGCCCAAGACATTCAAGTGCCAAAAAAATTTGGCCGCCCAACTCAGAAGTATACTTAGTTCGGTGTTTAATAAGATACGTTAAAAAATTAATTATAAACATAAACAGCTTACTTTGCAGAAAAACCAGTAAATATACCCATAATTTTTCAGTTGCTTGCTTTGGACGTTATTAAAACGGCAACATACAATGCAAAACTGTTGCATCGTGACATCTTCCTCGGTCCTTTCTCATCAGCAATGAACAATGATGCCTTGATTATGGATTTCTAAAAAATAAAATTAATTGCTTAATTGGTGTTATATTATTATAATGGCATTAATCGTGACCAGCATAAAAAGCATGTGAACAAATTGAGAAATACTATGAGAAAGGAACAGAATCACAACAAGATACCTAACCTAATAAATTTTCATGAAAATATTGCATGTATGTGGCTGGTAGCAATAGTAACACAATGATTGCTACCTTTAATTAATAACAAATAATGCTAAATGCAAGCAAAGTCCCCTTATAAGCATTATTCGCTATGGAATGTATTCGATGTAATTTCAAGGCATCCTAGAATGAAGCAAATGACACCAGCAAGTATTACATCGGGCACAGATTAAGCAAACGCAAAAGCATAAATTTGTTTTAATTAAAGGATACTCAGGATGTAATTAATACTCACAGTAATTATTTTTAGCATTCTCACACAAATAACCTTTCAACCTTGTTTGCGCTCACGACGACGATGACGTCAGTACGACGATTAATAACAGTGCAAACTTTTTCCGCAATTATTATCTGCTTAAATGCACTTTTGTGCCATTACAGCCTCAAATAATACAATTCAATCCATTAAATTGCATTTATTAAAGATTTTCTTGATTAGCGCCATCTCGTAATTTTGCAAACGAACTAGTAGTTCCTACCCGTACTTTCTGGTGAGAGGACGCTGCAATCGCAAGCCAACTTTCTTAATACGCAATCAAATCAATAATCGAATATAAAAATAGCTTAATAATTCAATGATAAAGCTGTTTTAATCAAGAAAGCTATTATAAAAGCAAGTTTTGCGAGTCAATACATGTGGCGACATCTTACAGAATACTAGGAAATGTATCGGCGATGGATGTTGCTAATTATTACCGCTAGATGGCGGATGCTCAAACACAGGCGCCGACGAAATTTTTTTCAGCACTGTTAGAAAATATTAAATTTATTTTTATCGTTAAATTTCTTAACAATAATTACGATTATTGTTTTCTTATGCCAATAATAATCATTCTAGTAATTTTATTAATCAATATATAATTTTTTTTATAATACACTTAATTCATGTAATTAAGTGTATTTTACAAAAAATGTTTTTAACAAGTGATTTTATTTTAATTTATTTGCCAAACTCAATAAAAATATATTGATCAATAATATAATACCCAAACCAAATGCAATTAACACAACTTTAACTTTTTTAGAATTGAGTATATGCTTGTACAACACCTGTTTGAACACAGCTGTATAAAAAGTTGCATATCGTCAAGGGGGTGCCAGAACAAGTTATTTACTGCGGCGAAAATGTCTAAATATATAAATGTCCTGTGTATATGTTGCAATTAAACCTTAGAACAAACTTACATTTACATTACAGATATATACTATTAAATGATAAGGGGTAATGCTTTTTATATTAATTTTTAGCAATAATATTTCCTTATCTCTAATTACGTAACATAATTTGGCGAAGCTAAACGAGGTCAGCAAAAATAATCATTGCCCAGAAATCCTTATCAAATATTTTAAATCGAGTTTTGCAATATTTCTCATGTTGGCTGACATGCGTGCCAAAATCCCCCACCACTCAATCCAAGGAAACATCAATAACCATAAAAAAATATCAGTGTCATACATTATTCCAATCCAATAAAGAGGTAATTGTGTTATTTAAGCTAGTTTGGCTTCCCATATTGATTTTAATTACAGTTGATATTGAAATTGGGCTGGGATGTCGGAGGAAAATGTGTTTCTTTTTGTGCCGAACTTGATCGGTGAGTTTTTGATTTTCTGCGATCGATTGGTGGCTCAGTTTGGTTTTTAGGGTACGCAAGGATTATTCTGGCTTTAATCAGCTTCTATTTTATGTCCTCGAATCATGTCGTCGCTTCCGTTTGTTACGTCACGTCTGCATTGTTGGATGCTTTCGATGGACATGCCGCCAGGTACTGTTTTATATTATCATTTTTTTATCGGTTTATTGAATGCATATTTAGTTCAAATTGTTAAATCGGAGCCATTAGATTGATCCGAAAATAATATAACTCTGGCAGAATGAAATGACATTTTTTTAATCTATCACCATTTATTAATCGTAATGGAACCATTAAAAATCATCACCTTAATGATAAATTATAAATAAAATCGATTAGAAACATTGCTTAACACTATTGCTGCGCAATTGAAAAGTGGCACTGTTCCCGTTGCCGGGATGCACCCACATACTGCCCGACGCTATTGTTCTACATATAAGCAAGGCCCATACTCGAGCGGCAGGCATGTTTCCGCACATAGTGGAGGCATCGTCGAGCGCACACGTGTGCTTTCCGCAGCGAAAGTGTTCTACATTTACAACTTACAGGTACTTCAATCAGTGCACCAAATTTGGGGCCATATTGGACCAATTGACGGACAGATGCGGGACAATGTGCTTGTGCGCCGTCCTGGCCCACTTCTATCCGGAATACATGTTTTTCTTTTTAATTTCGATGACGATCGATATCGCCTGCCACTGGATTTACTTGCATACGTGAGCTTCCGCACGCCTAATGTCCGGACGGAATTTTATCCACCCTTTCGATTTTCAGATCTTTACTGCAAGGCAAAACTAGCCACAAGTTTGTCGACATGTCGGGCAACCCGATCATGCGTCTTTATTACAATGACAGAACCGTGCTGTTCTGCATGTGCGCCGGCAACGAGATGTTCTACGCCGCATTGTACTTACTTTATTTCACCACCGGACCTTTAATCGGTAAGCATGTAAACGTAAATTTTATCAATACTAACCATTGTAAATTTCAGCCGGGATGTCCTTGTTTAAAATCCTTGCGTATTTAAGCGCACCGGTTGCCATTGTCAAAAGCGGAATATCCCTTTTGCATTGCGCGGTCGCTTGCCAGAATCTGGCAATCATCGACGTCAACGAGAGGAAGGCGGCGGCCAAGAAAAATTAATTTAATTAGAAAATCACTAGAAGCAGCAAACCAAAGAAGCGAAGCCAATTTGAAAAATTAATTATTAACTAACATTCCAGTGTTGTTTCCCATGACGGCGTCGCTAACCTCCTAACCCTTGACTGCATTTAATTTCCGTTTTTATTTATACATAAAGATTTTTTATAACCCTTATACAGTTTGATTGAAATTTTCCTCGTTTCGTATTTATTGTGATTATAAAGCGTACTTGGTAAATAGAAAAATATATATATGTTCGTGATAACGATTGGATTTTATTACTCCCTAATCACCGTGATTTTATTGTCGTCGAAGATGAGGTCCATTTTCGACGGGTAAATTGATTTCATGTTGCCTTCCGGATCGGTGTTTTTGATTTGTTCGACGACTAAATCTTTGTCGAACAGGAACGTCGTTTCTCGCAGGAGCGTGTCGAGCACTTTTTTGCAGACGCCGTACGACGTGGCACTGGTCACTTCGACGAAAATCGTTGTGGATTCCAGCGAAATCTAAAATTATTCAGTTACCGACAGAAATATCAATTGGCAATTGTTTATACCTTTGTAATTTCGGAATTTGTTATCGGGGGGAAGGAAATTACGTCGTTGTTCGTGTTCATGAGGCACGGATACGATTTTTGCCCTTCCAATAAATATAGGTATTTATGGATGCCGGAATAGACGTTGCGTTTTTTCTCCTTGCGCAACGTTTCCGCTTCGGTTTGGAGACGTGCAAACAGCTCCACTCCCGTCATTAATTTAGTACGGTTCAACGGTTGGATTTTTAAAGACTCGGCCGGAACTGCAGTATAGAGCAAGTGTCCTGGGCCCTAAAAATATAACATTTTATTAAAAACTAGCAACGTAATTTAACACCATAAGAATGGTTTGTTTCGACCTCCTTAATTACAAAATAAAGCAATTTTCTAAGTTTTTACAACAAAAATAATATAATTATATAATTTTTGTGGTAAAAACTTGTTTTATTTTATTTTTTCGATTACAGGTAAAAATTATGTTGTGTCATTAACTGCGGTATATATCACGTTTTGTGTTACAATAAGCTGCCGTAAAAACGCCAAACATATGTAACGCAGTTAGAAATAAGATTCCGTACCAATTTTTTAGCATCGTGTGTTGCGATGGTAGCAGCATTGCGTTTTTCGCACAATCCATCGTGCAGCCTCGTCTGTATTTGTATGAACTTTTTGAAAGTTTCGTCGGTAAAATCAATGTTGTGCAATAGGCAAGCCAAAATATAACCCCTAACTTTTCTGACGTCTTCGTGCACGATAATGTTGCACGTTTCCGCCTTGCAATGTCCGACGCGAATTTTCAACCTCTCATCTTCGTCGATTTCCACGTTCAAATTGTCGCCGACCTCCTTCTTGCCTTTCTTCCCCTTCTTTGCGGCGATCGTTTTCGAATCGGTTTTCTTGCAATTCTGCTTGACGTAATCCAAGACCTGTTTCGTTCTGCACTGATCGATCAACTTAAAAAATCGCCGGTCGACAATCGGATTATCTTTCAAATTCAGCTCTGCAATAAAAATCGAATTAAACGAAAGACATTTTCGACCGAAATAATTACCTTTCAATTTGGCGCAGTCGGCCAGTTCGCCGGGAACGTTCGCAATCCTATTGCCGCTGACGTCAAAATTCTTCAGAGCGATCAAATTTTTGATTTCCGGCGGGATCTGCTCGATTTTGTTCCGCATCAATTTCAAATCGGTGAAACTCGACAGTTCCGCGTAACAGACATCGGGGAATTCCGTCAGGAGGTTATCGGAAAGGTCCAATACTTGCAATTTGGTGCACTTGACGAATGTCGGAAATGTTTCCAGGTGATTTGACGACAAGTTCAGCGTCGTTAGCTGTTGCAGATTGCCGAATTCGTCTGGTATGCGGGTTAATTCGTTGCGGAACAAATCGAGCACCTTTAATTTTTCCAACAGTGCAATCTTTGGCGTGATCGATTCCAATCGGTTCGAATGCAACACCAGCGTTTGTAAATTTACCAATTTGGAAATTTCGTCGGGGATTTTGGCCAGCGTGATGTCGTGGATGTTGAGATAATTCAAGTTGGTCAGTGTGAATAGTACGGGGTCCAATCCAGTTTGCAATATTCTTTCGGTGATTGCGGGGCCTGATAAAATCAGTTCGTGCCTGCTATCCTTTTTGGCCGACTGAATTTCCGGCCAGGACATGGTGAGAAGGTTATGTTTTCGAGCACCCGGTTCGTTGAAATTGAATTGTGGCCGAGTGTGGCAAACGACGACTTTATTTTGATTATAAAATACGTTGAAAATTCTTAGCTAAACTTGGTTTTAATAGTGAATCGTGAAATGCACACGCGAATCCGATTAAATTTGGCTGTTAAATGTTGTTTTTCGTTTGTGGTGGTGGGACTCATGTCAATTGGGTTGCCTACATATTAAGCAATATGTTGCAATAAAGTGCAAATAATAATTAAATTGTTACATTAAATTGTGTAATTTGGTTGAAATATTTCTTTGTATGAAAATTTTACCCAATTAAATCGGTCAAAAAATTTCTTATCAAACTAGATTAGATTAGTTATAGTTAATTTCTCCTATAAATCACAAATATTTTTGATTTTTTATTGACAAAACTTATTGTATAATATATTTTACTGGAAAAATAGCTTTCAAATGATACGCTTTGTAAGCAAAAAACTTTTAAAAATTACTTCATTGCCCAGCGCCATCTTTACGCAAACTGGCGTTGTAATTCCCAATGAAAACATTTAATACGCATTGTTTTGAATATAAAATAAATTATTTATTAATAATATCGATTGTTAAATTGTTTGCAGTAAAATATTAATTATTTCTTAATGCAAACATGTTTACTATCTTATTATATGAAAACCGTTGTTTTCTTAATGTGATAAAAGATGGCGACACTGTATACGCAGAGGCGTAGCATAGGTTTATTTTTTGAAGAAAAAAAACATTTTTTTCTTTTGTTTTGGTAAATCAAGATCAAGATTTGTAGTAATTATTATTTTTG
>JARJEC010004198.1:0-36980 GCA_030264575.1 Tachinus sp. AB-2021 | reverse complement strand
TTAATATATATATATATATATATATATATATATATATATATATATATTAACTTAATTACAAACGTTTCGGTTTTGGCCGAAACAAGAAGAGGAGAAGAATATTCAGTTACGGTTTCGGCTGAAAATCGAATTTCGGTCGGACACTACTCATCTTGTTATATTCAATTTAATTAATTTAATGGGTTAAAAATGTTATTATTTATAAAATATTTTCAATCCTATGCAGAAAAATGGTGCTAACGCCAACCCCATAAGAGCACAAAACCGCAAAACATCCCTTAAAAATATTTGTAAACTTTTATAAATTATAAAATTGATTTCACCGCAGTTCACCACAAAATTGTTGCAACTTTTAAAGCAACCCTAAACCACTAAAAATATATTTGATAGTATCAATTGTTAAGAATTTTATTATTATTTCTATGGAAATTTTAATTTAATTTAAATAATTTGTACTGATCATATTTATCTAAAACTCACCCAAAATTACGATCAATACTTAAATGTTAATACTTTTATTAATTATAATTAATATAATTACAATATAGAAAAATTTTGAGGTTTTAATAGAGTTGACAATATAAAGCCACCTCATTAATAAAAAGATCCCTTAAATGTTTTTG
The DNA here is from genome assembly GCA_030264575.1 of Tachinus sp. AB-2021. NCBI lineage: Eukaryota > Metazoa > Arthropoda > Insecta > Coleoptera > Staphylinidae > Tachinus > Tachinus sp. AB-2021. The sequence continues at coordinate 36,357 of JARJEC010004198.1, read as the reverse complement.
ATCTTTAAAATTGTAAATTGCTTTTAATTTTAAAATAATAATTTCTTAAAATGAAATAAAAATTTCACCTCCTAAATATCAATAGAGTATTAAAACGTGTTAATTTTTGATTTATTTTTTAATAAAAATGTAAAATTTATACATTTATATTTAATTTAATTAATTTATAGGATTAATAGAATGTTATTATTTATAAAATAATATTATCCCTATACAGAAAAAATGTGGCTTTCCGATGGTGCTAAGGCCTGCTAAAAGCCATCCCATAATTTTTTTTTTAATTTTTATAAATTATAAAATTGCATTCTTTTGAATAGATCAAAATATTTTTTATCCCATAAATTTCTATTGCTAATAAAATGCATTTTTTTAATTTTAATTAATTAATAAAATATTGAATATGGCATCAGTATAATAAGTTCCCACAAAATTGTTTCGACTTTTAAAGCAACCCCAAGCCCCTAAAAATATATTTGACTATTTAATTCATACTCTTATCTACCAATCATAACATACGTATGGACCAACATACATGAAACATCCGCGAATATTTTGACATATTTTTTACTATTTAAAAAATATAATTTTCTTTTTATTTGGTAATGTAAAATTTGTAAAAAAAAATAATGTAAAAATTGTATCCCCTAAATATTAAATCAATTTTTTCTTGAAATGTATGAAATTTAAAAAACAAATAACAAGATGTAAAAACAAAGTTCAAAACGGATTGAACTTCGTTTAAACGCCCTTTATGTCAGAACTTCAGTGGCGTACATTTAGTTTGATTTTTTTAAAAATTTTTTAGTATATCTGACACGTCAACAATATGTCAAATGAAGTTTTCTTAAATATAAAAATTGACTTGTTTCTGGGTCTTCAAATGTTTTGCTAAGTTTATATTAATATTGAAGAAAAAAAAATCAGACATACATTTTGAAAAAATAAAAAAATGCACAGATAAATTACCGGCATTAAAACCTTTCAAATAAAGTGTCTCAAGTGGGTCCGTTTAAAAATTTTGACAGGTGCTTATCTAGAGGAGAGGCAATGTGACATGTCAACTGTAAGTCAAAAGACAGCCCCTTTAAAATAAAAATTGATATGTTTCAGGGTTTTTAAATATTTGCTCATTACTCCAAACTGCATATTTAATCATTAAAAAAAAAATAAAAACTGACACCGCTGAATTACTGACATAAAGACCTTTCAAATGAAATGTCACAAAGTGGGTCATCCCATTTAAAATTTTTGAAAAGAACTTGTTAGAGGGGAGAGGCAAAGTGACATACATGTCAACTATATAACAAAAAATGTGGATTTTTCGTTTTGTCTTTATTTTCTGAGATATCCTGGATGGATACTTTTGAAAAAAACACTCTGTATATAGAGTAAAAACATGATCGATTTGAAAATAGTTATTTTTGTATTAAGAGCGCAACATGTGTGATTTTAGTGGCGCGTCAGATTGTTAATTTTGGTCGAGACCGTCAGGTCGAGACATCAAATACAGTCGAACGCGCCATTAAGCACGAATTTTGCCACGAAATAAAAACAATTTTTCTACAACGGCAAAAAAAGAAATTATGTAAATAAAATTATAGAAATTAAATCAAAATATCACATAGGTATCAAATAAAGTTGTCATATAATACTATTGACATTATCACCGCCAATGCTATTTTTGTTTTGTCCAATTTTTTCACCGTTATCGGCGAAACAAGATAATATTATTTCACGGTGAAAAAATGCTGTAGTTTGCATATTGATGGTGAGGCGTAAACTCTTCTTTTTTTGACGTTAGAAAAATTGTTTTGTTTAATAATTTGTTAGATCTGATATTCATTATAAACTTTTTTATACTTACAGGAATGCAGGACTAAGAGACACTAAAAATGTTTGCAGAAATCCTCCACTTTGAGGTTACAAATAATTAAATATCGTATGTTGTACCTCTAAATTAATATCTTTATTTTATACATAATTGAACAGGCAATAATAAATATAAAATTTATAAAAATGTTTTATTAATATATGAGCATTCCTTTAGATTTTATAATATTTTATACACATAATTTAATATATATATATATATATATATGTTCTTTTTATATAAATAATTATCAGTTGGGGGGAAGACGTGGTACCAGGTTAAAATTACAAAGCAATGGGGACTTAGTAAAATAAATTAAATCAATAAAAAATGGAATAAACTAGCATAAATTTACATATAAATTCATATTAAAATTGTTTCTACACAAATATAATATACAAGTGTTTATGCATAATTAATCTAATTAAACAAAACAGAACTAGGATCTTCATTGTCCATCTGTTTGACATGTCTTAACACATCTTTCTTTGTTATCACACCAAGTAGCCGCCTAAAATTAATTTAATATTATCATATATAATTATAGTAATTAATGTATGTGCAGATAATTATAATAAATAAAGCAGGGTTAATTTTACAGTAGTAGACAAAACAAAAACTTACCCATTATGTGTTACTAATGTTTGTCTCAATCCCAATTTTCTAAACATATCTACTACAGTCTCCATAGGTGTTTGATCTGTAATGGTAATGGGTGCCATGTCTAAAATTTTCTTCAATTTTAGAGGTGGTGGCCCTAACGTTTGTGGTGGATTCCCACTAGTAAAAACTACTAATGATTGGCCACATATACCATCTACCATTCTTTTGGCATTGGCTAGAATATAAATTGAATAATTATAAAAATCAATGAAATTATGCATGAATTTACCTATCGCCAAATTCAGATCTCTTCTTAAAACAAATCCTACTAAATATTGAGACTCGCGAGACACTACAACAGGATACCCATTGTGTTCTGTTTCTTTTAGTAATGACTCAACATCATCCACTGTCATCGAGTCTTGCGTAATGACACTCAATGTTTCGTTGCGTCTGAAATATAGAAAATCATATTTCTGAAAATAATTTACTAAGTACTAAAAAGTATAATAATTTAACAAAGCAAAAATTTCAATTAAGTAGATTTACAATACACAATGTTAATTTAGTATTGATTTATTCATATGGAAAATAAACTAATTACAACAAAAATAAAAATAAATACCAATTACATATCAAAATATTGACATACAATATGAATCATTATGTCAGGGAGGTGATACATAAAAAAATAAATAAATAATAACTGGATTAAACTGGGCCAGTAAAAAATCTGTTTGTTATGTTAAACAAAATTACTTGCATGATGTAATACATTTTTTGTAAGAACCAAGTTTAACTTGGTTCGAATTGGTTTTTCCTTATTTTGGAAGTAAAAAATAAATAGTACAAGGTCAATATATTTTATCTCGGATTTCTTATTATCCCAATCAAGCATAAATAGTATTTCTTGTTATTGTAATAGATTAATTATTTGTTTACAATATTAATTAGAATTATATATAGATATAAAAATGACTTCAATTGAATAATACTCTGCAAATTAAATTAAATTTAAAATATAAAATAATGAAGTCCTACAATAATCATTTAAGTATTTTTATGAAACAGTGATTTTTATGATTTAAACTTGACTATTCTCCTCTCTATAATAAACCAATCATATAAAGCATTTTTTTAAATTTCTAACAAATCAGATTCCATTTACACTGAAAATTGCACTTGTGCAAGAATTACAGACAAATTGCACATGTGCAAGAATTACAGCGACAAGTGCACTGGCGCTAAGCAACACAATCAAAATAAACAAAAAAGTTAACAAATTAATTAATATCTGTCAGTGTCAGATGCATAATCCCATCAATGTTTACAAATTGGATTAATTAATTTTAACAAATTTAATCGAGCAAATCTAGGATATCTACTAAATATATTTCGTGCAATGAACATTTTCCAAAATAGTTTCTATTCAAAATATTCGTATTTGTGAAACAGCATTCATTCATTTTAATTGTAATTTAACTGTAAAATTACAATCAAAATAAATTCATGCAGTTTCTAGACAACTATGTTTCAAGCACTTTTCGATCATTTTCAATAATACATAACTATTGAAAATAATTTTACTGAAATCATCAGTTAGTTTTGGGCAAATCAACTTCTGACAAATCATCATAGAAACAACATTTCCATGCTGATTTATGCGCAGAGAAATTGAATTTTAATGACTATATATAAATAGTAAACAAATGAACATGACGCAGTAAAAGCTCATTCGAACTAGAGCAATTGATTAGCAGGGCAGCAAATAGTTTAGTTACATAAGCCCTGTTCGGACTACGTTAGTATAGTAGCCAGTGGCTAGTAACCGACTAGGACAAGTAGTTTAGTACGGTAGATAGTAGTTTAGAGATTAAACGTGCGCAAACAGTAGAATTTAGTTAAGTATAAATATATATATATATATATATATATATATATATATATATATATATATCTGTAGTTAAACGATTTTGTCGACTAAATGGAATTGGTTCTATTTTTGTCACTAAATAAGTCCGAACAAGTTGATTTAGATGAGTAGTTAGTTTTCGCAAATCGCAACATAAATATACCTTGTTAGTGTCCCGACACTTCTGGTACTAAATCGTTTAGTGGTAAGTAGATCACTCGCCAACATCCTAGTCCGAATAATTCCGGAAAGCAAATCTATGCAATAACCTATTCAAGTTCAGAACATTTTTAACGTTTAAGTTTTTGGAAAATCAACCTATTAAGATTTTTATTGGTGCTTAACGTTGCTTAACTTATGCAGACAATTGGACTGGATATGTATGACAACTAGGCTGTTAAATGTGTTATATTTGTCTAGTTTCGTTGGTTTTGTTTGATTAAAAAAAAACGCAACATTTTGTTTTGAACACGCTTTAAAACCAACCAGGAATGGGCATTAAGTCGATTGCGATCGGTGAACCGACAAGAGATTTTGAAGTAGCCGAATATACTAAGACACAAGCATACTAAAAGAAAATATTCCAGTCACCGCACGAGAAAATTGGAAGTAGCGTCTGGAAAATCCAGGAAAATATCCTGGAAAAGTCTGTCCACCGCTGCTTTAAACCCTAGATATATACAATGTATTCCATGACATTAAGGTAGGATTTCGTCAAGTCGGCCAGACGTAAGTCGATAAGTCACGAGCTAAATTATTGCCACTGACAACGCTATATATTTTTGTGGTGACTTCTCGGCTGACGTTACGTCACCGATGAGGAAAGGTTATTTAGACTAGCATTTTGCATTCTCTCTGCAGTTTTTCTAAAGAAAATATATACATATATATATATATATATATATATATATATATATATATATATTCTAAAATCGAGCAAAAAACGTTTGCAAAATATTTTTGTAAACATGTAATTGCGAAACAGTGTTTTATCGATCTCATAAGTAATAGTGGTTAGAAATTAAAATTTCAGAGCACCAACGTTCTGGCTTTCACGCTTCCCTCACAAAGCTCAAAAAATGAGATATGCGATAACACGGTAAAATTTTGTAGTACAAAATCGCACTTTTATTACAAATTGGGCCCATTCGTCAGCGCAAGTCATTGCAGAAAACATTTTTTTATGGCAGGCTACAATGTCTAATTTTTTACACTTTTTTGTAGGAGTTTGAACTTTACCACAACCCTATTCTTGAGAGGTACTCCCGGAGCGCAGAAGATATGGTTTTCGCAAAAACAGGAGTAACACTGAGACGGCACCCAGCTTTCTGATAAAAATACTTACGTGCACGTGTGTGCATTTTTTATAAATTTTTGAGTAAAAGTGTGGCAAGTTAACAGCAGCCAAACGTTTGATGTTTGCGACTAAACCTGCTGCACAAATCCAGCATTAATAACGCGATCCTGTATAACAGCGCACAACGTTGGTAGCACGTATTCATATAACCCAGGTAATAAATGCAAAAGTCCGTCCCCAAACGGCAAATTCTGCGGCATGTATCCAGTATACATTGGATATTTTTGAATTTAAATAAATATACTTACATTATATAATTACATTAAAAATGATTTTTGAATAAAATCATTTAAATTTAAACGATTATTTATTTATTTTGTGATTGGGTTGTAAGAAATCATAAAATTTTCTTAAATTTAGCCAGCAAACTATTCAATGGCATGGTTAATATAAAACTATTTAATAAAAATATAAAAATAAATGTACTTACTTCGGTTGCATAACATCAGCGGCCAAGGATGTATGCGCAAACTCATCTTTGGAATCCAGAAACGGATAGCCATTCAATGCTATGTGAGCATCATAGATACCTTGTCGGCCCAGAGCGTCTCCAACCCATTTACTAGCCATTGCAGCAGCCATCAATGGCACAATATATCTAACACCACCAGTCAACTCAAACATTATAACCACCAGCGATACTGTCATTCTAGTAACACCACCTAACACAGCCGCTGCACCGACCATTGCATACAGCCCGGGCGTAATACAATCATCACCAGTTGAACACTCTCCACTAAACAAAACATTCTTTGGGTAATTATAGGCCAACTGCTCCACAGCAATACCAAAAATACGACCAACAATAGCACCCAAACATAAAGATGGAATGAACAAACCGCACGGTACTTTAATGCCAAACGTAAAAATAGTCATGAAAAGTTTCAAAATCAATGCCAATATTAAAAGCCAAATTGCTCTGTATACACCCGGCCCTGCAGCGGCAATTTCAATCGCAGAATTTACATCAGTAAAATTACGATTATAATCACTAAAACATAAATTATGTTAAAATTAAAAGCTAAACAATTTACTTGAAATTTTTACCATAAATCATCTGAATTTGATATTCCACATTGACTGAAGAGTAAATAAATAAGTTGACTAGTATTCATACGAGTATATGGATTTGGATAAGCAATTATAGCAGTAATTACAGTAACTACCAAGACTTCGGTAACTGGATACTGACCCAATTTCGAGTATTTTCGGTAGCGACACCAATACAAGTTTGCTTTAATAAATATAGTAGCTATTACACCCTGAAATATTTAAAAGTGATTATTAATATTATAATATTTAATCATCAGTTTTCACTTACACCAATGATACCTAATGTAATGAAGGGGATAAGTTCGAAAAATATCCATGGTTTATTATATTCGACAAAAAATAAGACAGAATGTTCGTTGCCAAATGGATTTATTGATCGCAATACGAAAGCCGCTATCAGTGCACAGAAAAATGATCTCCATAATGTTTTCAAAGGGAAGTAGTAACTTACCTAGAAAAGTTTCATTATGTGAAACAATTTATTAAAATGTTTAAATTTTCAAAAAAAATCATTAGTGCAATTAACTTACTTCTTCTAAACTGAAAAGTACGCCACCAATGGGTGCTCCAAAGGCAACTGATACTCCTGCAGCAGCTGCAGCTGATAAAATTTCACGTTTTTTTGCCTCATTTCTCCCATATTTTGGGAAAAGGTATGATAATATATTGCCTAAAAAATCCCAATTTGCCATTGGGAAAATATTAATAGCGTTTTCTAAAGTAACAAGACTTAACTCAACAGACACATAACCTACATGAATGCGGCTGAAGGACCTCAAGGTCGATGGCCAGTTGAGCAAAACTCAAGAAATACAAATACTACTAAAATAAAATGACTATATGAACCATGAAAATACTAGTTATCGAATGCATAAATAGAGTATAATAGTAGTAGTAATAGTAACAGTAGTAGCTTTACTTTCCATATAGCCAACTTTCATGAATTTGATTCGTCACAAGCTTAATAACAGCTTTAAACTACTCCACTTAATAATTGTAATACAAATAAATTAACAAATAAATCACAGTATAAGTATTATGAACAGTTTTAAAATTTTTAGTTCTATTACTTCTTTAATTGAATAAATACATTTTTCGATTAGTATAGTTTTAATAATTTGTTTGGACAAATTTAAACTTTTAGTTTGTTTAATTGTTTCAGGTAATTTATTATTCAAAGTAATACCTGCGTAAATTGGGGATTTTTTATACTTAGTACAGTTACATTTGTTATTTCGTATGTCGTGGCTAGCCCTGGTTTCGTGTATATGAACCCCGTCCCCTTTTAAGAGTAGTGAATTGTTCTTGTAAATAAATGTTAACAGATTGTATACATAAATAGAATACACTGTCTTAATTTTGTTATTAATAAAAGTTCTTTACAGGTTCCCACATAATTTATATCAAAAATTAACCTAACTATTCTCTTTTGCAATATGAAAATTCTTTAAACATCAATCGATTGGCCCCAAGTGACTAAAATTTAACTCATATGAGACTGCACTATTGCGTAATATGCGATAATTAGACATTGTGTACTTATACTCACTTTACGGTGTTTAAGAGCAAAATATGCCTTATTTAATTTTAAACACACAGAATTAACCTGATCAACCTACTTGATCCCACTGTCAACAATTATACCCAAGAACCTAGCAGACTCACTACAGTAAAGCGGCACTTCATTTATTTTAAATTCGTAATTATTGTAGGGTTTTGCAAGATTTTGTTTAAATTCAACTACCACAGTTTTTCTATAGTTGATGATAAGATTGTTTTTATCGCACCAGTTGTTAAATTCAGCCAAGAGTCTGTTTACCAATTCATTTAAATCATGATAGTTATAACTGCAGATTAGAATAGTTGTATCATCTGCGAACGAAATGACTTCCGCCGTTTTTTTAACTTCTTCTACATACTTTGGACGGAGTTTCAAAGCAGGAAATCAGTGTGATAAAAGTTCACAGAGGAGTTCGATCGTATATGCCGATAGGACTTGACTTCTCTCTTCTGATCTAACATCAGATCGACCAAAAGTCGAAATATTCGACTTTCGCCGATCCTTTCACAAAGCAGGTACGTCCTTCGTGATTTCATTTTTTTACTTTGATTCGTTATTTTCGTTTTTCTTTGTTAATTTTTTACCTTTTTTGTTTAATTTCCCCTTTTGAATTGAATTCTCTATGTATGTACTTTATGTATGTATTTAATATGGTTCGTAATTTTCGATTATTTTTTGTTAAATTCGTACTTTATTGTCATTTTGTTTTATTTTTTGTCGTTTCTTCAATTCTTTTAGCTTGTTATTTATTTTATTTTTTTCTTTAATTTAATTCAATATTTTAATTCATTATATTTTGTAGTTTTTTTTAATATTACTTTAATAATTATTATTCTGATATAAAAAGGTTTTTTAGTTTCCGTTTATTTGCCTTTCTTTTTTTTATTTAATTCGTTATTACTTTTCCTCTATATAGAGATTCATTCCAAAAATACGAAATTGAAATTAATATTGTTCTGAAATTTGGGGAATATGTTGAAAGTAAGGTCTAGTGGTGCCGCAAAAAAATTGTTTCGATTGAATAAGTTGGCAACACATGGTGGTGAATTTTTCTTCAAAAATCGCCATAAACGGCCCCGATTTGAATAGAATAACAAATGAAGAAAAGTAGTTGGTCAATTCTATAGTAACTTAACCCTAGATATTGGATTAAATCAGTTTTATATTGCTATTTTAATACCTAACTTATAAAAACGCATTAGAAATATCGAAAAGAAGGATTTTATCAATTTATAAGAAAACTATATTTTTGTATATCTATAAAATCTGCATATTTTGGTTTGTTTTATTAAAAAATTAGAAAATACAAAACAGATACAAATTAATTACTTTTCTCACTTTAGGAGGAAAAAAAATACCAATAGATGGCGATTTCGAGATGCTCAAATACAGAAAACAAAACCTACGTGGTCAGTATCAAGTCAGTGTCAAATCCCGCAAAATCCAAAATATAAATTAAAATTATATAAAACAAGCGTGTCGAACAGACCGACCGGATCTACCTTTACTTTTATACTATCCTCCAACAATAGAAGCCAGCATTCTACTTATCTTATTGAATTTAAAATGAAATTTTTTTAACGTAAAGGACTGATGGCGGAAATATATTATTGGTAGAAAAGTATTAGTACGCATTGTGACCTCTAGGTTTTTTTATTGGATTCGATATTTAGTCGCAATTTCGCGACTTTGAAAGAGGCCGAATTGTGAGTCTGTGAAAAAAAGTGTATTATTTTGTGTAATTGCTGCCAGGTTATAAAGGAGTCTTTCATCAGAAGCAAACGCATACCAAGCAAGCTTGGTCCGAAAAAGGCAAGGAATATCGTGCGATGTTCGATTGCAAACGACTGTTTGCAGAACTGGGGAGACTAGTTAGTAAGAGTATCATCTATAGAAAAATTCGTTCGCTGTAAGGCTTATATGCCTTAATCACAACTAGTGTTACCACTTACTTAGAACACAAAAGGAAATGCTTAGCCTTTTTTTTCAACGAATAAACTGTGATAAAGCATAGAATCAGGTCGTTTTTAGTGACACATCCCGATTTTGTTTGGGTACTAGCAATTGTCGGGTGCAGGTAAAAAGAAGACGCAAAGAATGACGAGATGTGCAGTTTTTTTGTTAAACGTCAATCTGTTGGGGTTACGGTGTGAGGGGCAATTGGAAATTACATCATTCTTGGTATTCGTTAGAGGCACTATGGACGCTCAACGATATAACAGACATTGTAGACAAAAATTTAAAGACATCTTATCTCACGTCTATCTTCTTCCCTGGCCTCCCAACATTTATCGCCAATAGAACATGTTTGGGATAGGATAGGCTGGAGGCTCAATCGTTTACCTAGATTATCCCAAAAATACTAGAAGAACTTCGACAACAAATAGAATAAGATACACCAAGAAAATATCAATAGGCTCATTAGATCGATGCCACAACAGGTTAGAGTGCGTACAGCACCATGATGGTGCAACACACAATTAATTATTTTATTTTTTATTGTTGTTAGTTTGATGGGAAATTTTTTTTGATTTGCTCATTTTCACTTTATAAATAAAATATGAGAAAATTGTTGAATTTTAACTTCTACTAACTTAACTCTAACTAAATTACTTCTTAGTGTTCTTTTATCTTTTTCACTCAAAATATTTAGGTATTTGCTATTTTTTGCAAAAAATTCATCTCTATTTGTTGTTCAAAAAGTTATGAATATTGCACTGTGGAGAATATTGCTTTAACTAATATACTTTTATCAAAAGTTTCACTTCAATAGTGTGCTTCTAAAGGTGAGGCAGAAAATGATTTTTTAATAATAATAAAGTGAAAAATCTCTCACAAGTAGATACTAATTGTATATTTAGAAATTTTTCACCAGTTATGCATCCAAAATTCTTCTGCGGTTTCACCATTATATTTAAATTAAGCAATTGTAAATTACGTACCTATTGCACATGCTATGTGGACCATTGGACCTTCTTTTCCTAAACTTAATCCAGCCGATACTGATAGTATTAGACCAACACTTTTGATAATTAATGTCCATTTTCCTAAATATCCACGTATAATGAAACCACTGAGAATAGTTTTAATCTGAAAATTAAATTTTGATAAAAAATCAACAAGTTTTTTCAGTTCAATGCAAGTATTTTCCTTTGCCGCTTTTGGTCAATATAATGTTTTACCGAGCTGACTGTTCTCGTACACATTTATTGTTTCTAATAAAAGTTAATTACCTCAGGTATACCAGATCCACATGCATATGGTGCAAACATTCGCACTAACGATGCTGATAATGCAGCAAACAATAAGGCCCAAACTATATAAAACAAATATGAAATTATATATGAGCCCGCTCCTGCTCTCGATTGTCCCAATACTTCAGCCCATGTTAACCACTAAAATAATAAAAATTACTAACCGATTCATAATACTATACAAAATGTTTAAACTGACCTGAGAACAATTACCAACATCAAAGCTAGTTTCATTCAAGGACCAACAACACTGCTCCTGATTCAACCAAAATGCTTGCGGACAAATACCAAACTTTAAATCTGTCATCCAACTAGCCCCAATATCTATAACACCTGCCACTACTCCAGTAACTACTCCAACTAGTAAAACACATAACCAACCAGACCATGCATCATGTGCACCCTCAATCAAGTTCCAAATTGAATCTTGCTTCTTTTTGACAATATATCTATGCCGCATACGATCCCTTGCAATATCTCTTTGCCAATCAATCGTATGAAAATCATCATATTGGCCAATTCCTGGAATATCTGCTGATTCTGTAAAAAAAGTGTTTATTAAAAAAAAATTAAACAACCAAAAATTATAACTTACCGCCATGTGCCCCAGAAAATGAAACAGCATCTAGAAATTGCAAAAACATTACAATTTTGAATAAATAAAATTAATATATTTTTATAAATTAAAAATTATAAATTGATTATTATAATAACAATAAATTAAATCTTGTAGTAAATTGTCAATAATAATTAGCACTTACAATTTGTGGCATCATCATCATCCTGAAGTCTGGATGATCTGATCTGATCCCCAGCACCTGACGTTGTAATGTCTATCATATCGTCATCAGAATTCACGTAGGTCACCCTTGTGCCGTTGGTGTTCTGCTGTAAAAAGGCCAGTTTAGCAATCACATCGGGTGATAAATATGTATTTCATCACAACAAACAGTGCCATAAGGTAAGAAATATCTGGCTAGATGGCAGGTAGGGAGACATGCGCGGGTTCCCGAAATCGATATTATATGTTAGCGGGTCAAATTCCGGCTGCAGATTTTATGAATGAATTGTACTACTGTAGTAGTTTCTTCTTCTTCATAAAATTGCACATCATTTAAATCAATTGTTGAGTGAATTCCCTTAAAGAGTTCGAGGCTGTTACAAATGTCAAAATTAGATTTATGTGCCATTCGCTGTCAGTCCTTTTGTACTACTGTATCCGTTACCTAACAAATTGCAGCATGTGAAACGATTATTGTTGCCATTCTTCTACTGCGGATATGATGGAATCTTTATTATATTGGATATTTATATTCAAACAAAATCGCATTCGTCAAAACCAATTGTAATAAACCACCGTTCGATAGCGTTTTAATGTTACTCGTAAAAGATTTTATGTGAAATATTGTTTATATCAATATCATATTAGACATGTTTATGCATAGATGTGGCTTTTACGGCGAGAACTTTTAATTCGATAAATCATTGATATAAATTTCACATCAAACGAATTTTTTTAAGCATGGTAAATTTAATACTTAATTATTAACAAAAACTATTTTATTTTGACATAAAAAAACTAACCAAAGTATTCAATACGTTGCAAATAAGTTAAATGCCACACAATGTTTTCAAAATGTCACGAAACATTGCGTAACTACCTCAATATTACACATGGCCCCGAACCAACATAGCTAAGGAAAAAATAGTGAAATGTCATATATATATTTCTTTATTTATTTTTGTCTCATTCTCCAAAAGAAGCCTCTCCTAAAAAATGTTGATACAGGTCCCGCTGTTATTAAAGAATGAATATATTTCTACAAAATGTCATACAATACTTGCACACAACACACAGAAATGTTGAAAATATATTACAAAATATTGCAAAACATCAGAAAAATTTGCAAAATTTGCTGAAATCTAAAAAAAGTGAAAACTGTAACAATATATTCATAGGAAATAAAAATATATTGTAATAAAATATATTACGAAATGACAAAAATGTCCATAACTATCGGGACAATTTGACAAATGTTACAAATGTCGAGAAATGTTTCAAGTAAATTCAGAATGTTGCAAAAGTTCACAAATTAGATGTCCAATTGTTAGTCATAAGAAATGTTTGCAAAGCATGTTTGTTGATCAAAAAATAGAAAAATTACAGTAATAAAATTTCAAAAAATATTTCAGAATGCAGCTAATTCTATTGAAATAGTTGCACAATATACAAAAAAATTGAGAAATTTACGAATTAAATGTCAAAACATTTTTAGCGTTATTCCTACACGAATTTACAAACCAATTCTGAATAAGTTACGATTACTTGTTCAGGTCCACAAAAAATCAAATCAGCTCGAAACAAATTCCGATCCTACTGCTAATAAAATTCTTCCTACATGCTCACTGGTGGAGCCCAATTTGACTAGTTCCCGAACAGTCGGCGAGTGTGTAGGAACAACGAACATCAAAATTAGCCAGAATACAAAACTCCATTCTGGAAATAGTTCCAAACCTGTTTTGGTGCTTGTTACAACGAAGCTATTGTGTACTATCAAAGAATTTAAAAAACCTGCGGACAATAATTCAAATGTGCAAAAGATTTGATTTTATACACATAGTGAAAAGTCTTAAAATATAAATGTGAATATAAGATTTCGAACGAGGAAGTACATGTAAAATATGAATACTTGGTTTGGTTTTATAATACCATAATATCCGCCAATATAAAATGCATACATTTATTTTGATTGTAATTTGATTAAAAATTTTGATAATCAAATTACAATTAAAATGAATGAATGCGATTTCTTAAATGCAATATTTTGAATGCAAACTTCTCTAGATAATTTTCATTGCACGAAATATACTATTTCCCAAGCAATTAAATTTGTTATAAATATGCGATACTGGCAGATATTATTTAATCTAATTTATGTACATTGATGGTGTTAACCATCTGACACTGACATTTACGAATTAATTTGTCAAGCGCAATTTGTAGTGTAATTCATGAACAAGTGCAATTTTCAGTGTAAGTCTAATCTGATTTAAAAAAAAAAATAATAATGGCTCGATATAATTGATTTATAATTATAAAGGAAAGTAGTAATATTTCATTTTGCTAAAGGAATATACGTTATAAGACACTAGTGCTTTAAAATGTTTGAAGTAACTTCTAAAGCAAGGTAGCAAGTATAAAAAAATTAATTAAAATTTTTACATTTTTAAATTAATTCTAATCTCAGTCGTGCAATATTTCTTTCGCACCTAACAACGCAATTAACTATTCATTTTAAGTATTTTCTAACAAATTCCATCATCAAATACATACTCTTATTCGTATTTTTAGCACACCGTAAATCTAAAACCTTATGTTGTAATGTTAGAACGAAAGGAGAGCTGTGAGAAATCAATATCTGTGAACATAGTCCTAACATCCATCATTCTTTGAGAATGGTTTTATACTATCATCTTACAAAAACACACATTGCTTGGCAAACAACGGGTTTGGAAAGTTGTGGAAGAAAATGGACATAATATTAATAGAAGTTTATTAAATATGTTTAGAGTAAAAGGATGGTCAAATAAAATCTTCAAAATTTTAAGAATAAAATGTTTAGTTAGTAGGTGGCCATCTATTAGAACATGTACAGTCGTGCTCACATAAATGTAGTACAAACATATTTGTTGATTAACAAAGCTTTTAGATTCTAATACTGATTAATAGATAAATTGATGTCTGTCAATAGGTTAGGTCATAATTTGTTAAGGATATTAAAGTCACTTTACAATTTTAGATAATTGCATAACTCGATCTAAATTGCTTGTATTAGACTTGTGTAAGCATATGTATTTAGATATGTTGCTCTGATTTGGCTATTACAATGTCTTATTAATATATCAGAAATAATGCTAAAATTAACTTCGTTATTTAACGATTAATGAGTTTTAGATATTATTATTAGCAATAGTTGACACACCTCATCAAAAATAATGCTAAAATGAGCTTCTTTCAACCAATATTTTTAGTGATTTTTGTTTGTAATGTTTATCTAATAAAAATTGCCACAATTGTGTCAATCATAACCTATTTACTGTTTAAACATCAACACAATTCTTTCAAACGTCAATATTATTTATAGTAGTTTCGGCAAGAGGTGAAAATGACTCAACATTTACGTATTAGAATCGCGTATTTTATGTTCGTTCACATGCTTAATGCAAATGTGACAGAATGAACTGACATTAAATACGTACGTCGGTTCTGACGTGTTTGGGGAATAAGTCAAACTCACCTCTTCCTGAAATTTCTATACGTAAAATAATCAAACTTTTTTAATCGACCAAAATAAAGAAATAGTATTAAAAATTCGTTTCAAAAGGCTTTTCAACCACTCGTCTATTCGTAACAAAATCCAAGTTTTAAGACTACCACCACAATTGGGTATCTGGTGCTTTTGATACCCAATTGACAAATATTCAAGAAGGCAAATAGAGATACCAAGTCATAGAACAGATCATTTAAACGCTGAGACAAAAACTAATTTCAAAGATTTTTTGAAAAATCCGTTTTCGGTCGGAAGGTTCTATTAACTTATCCTATGTAATACATTCTTATTGCCTTCACACAAATTAGTAATTAAATAGAAAACAAAAAAGTTATTTATTCAATTTGATAAATAAAACGTTTTTCCAACAGCCACCAATACTATATTGAATTGCGCATTGTTTTATGACAGTGAATATGTCAAAATACGAATGAAGTGTCTAACTGTATGCAATAAACTATTTCTAAAATCCGATTGTACAACAGAATGAAATGTTATTGCACACTTAAGAAGTAAATGGTTCAATAATATAATAATTTAATGACATTAATTCCAATGTATAACACATTATAACATTCAAAATATTTTAAAAAAAGTATCAACAAAAGACAAAAATAAACCTCTTCAAGCCTCAATTTATTTTCAAAATTTTGCCTTTTCAAAACTTGTTGTACAATATACTATAAATTAAACAAAACTGCACATATGACATAAATTTTACCGACCTACCAAAGCTAGTATTTTTTCTGAAATTGTGAACAATCTTAGACAAAATATAAAACTTTAACAGTTTCATAGATGTGGAGTTGTACTGCTTAAAACGCTGCTTGATCCAAAATAGATTAATATAATAAAGCTTGGCATGTTACAAGGTACACTGATGAGTACACTGGTTCATACCTCAAAACACACGTCTGTACCACATGGCAGAAATATGCTTCGATGAATTTTATTAATTTATAATAAGTATTTCTAATAGCAAAGCTAAGTAGAATGAACGTTGACGGCTTACCGAAGTAAAGTACAGTAACGGCAGTTCTTCCATATTCCATGTTACACAGTATTAAAATTAAGGGTAAAATAGTAAATTGCCGAACAGAAATCTAAATTCACTTTATTATCATTCATTCATGTCATTATCTAGTGCAAAACAAATCCCAGACGATAACATTACATACAATGAATCACCTCATTTATAGATTAAATGATAAAAATTGTAGTTATAGCATACTATAAAATTAATCTGAAGTACATTTATTAACGCATTTGGATCAATGGTGTTATTTTACTGGTTATTTACCAGTTAAGCACATCCATTAAAAAATAAAAATGGTAGCAATTAGAACTTCTAACAAACAATTGTGAATATAGAAATTAGACTTCATACAAATTTTTAATAACACATTTGTTTAAATGATATTCACATACCAAGACTAGTCTGTATAAAAATAAAAATAAAAATGTATTAATAAATGTAAACTAGTTAGTTGGGATTTTTTGGGCAAATAAACCTTTGTAGATTATTATTGCCTAAATCAAATATAAACACATACTACAAAATATAAGAAAGAAAAACAGCATAAAACACCTACGCAATGAACACTGCAACAATTTCTATGCGACAATAATTATACAAAATTTGGTCAAGCTCCAACACGAAAACTAGCGTGTTATGCAATCGTATATTCTCCGAAAAGTTCGATTTTCAGTCGGAAGCTATTATGTGTATTCCGGTAAATTACATAAATTATTTACAGTATCTATTTAGTTCATTTAATGGGGTTAAGAAAAGGGGATGGTGTGATCATATTAGACTAATGGTTTATGACCATATAATACTATTATATATCAATTTCCATTTAAAAATTACTGAATACAGTTCCAAGATTGAATTAGATACAATGCATCAACAGGACGTTAGAAAAGCAAATGAATGGGGCATTAAACGCTGCCCAAGTGGCTCAGTGGTTAGTGTGTTGACTGCTGTTCCAAGGGTCCCAAGTGCGAATCGGAACTCCACCCACTTTTTTAGGTTAAGGAAATTCGAATTGAGCACATATTCTTTCAGATAAGAAAAAACCTGTAGGTCCCCTGTACTCTATGTTACGTGCACTTTATAAAACTAAATAATTCAGGTTAGAATTCCTGAATTAGCGGCAAAATTCGCAGATGTGGTTAACCTCGGGCGTCGGTGATTATAGATTAAAAAACAATTTATTAATATAACAACCAGAGTTGCATTAATTATTACAGCATTTAATCAAAATCTAAACAAAAATTAACCCTGTCACCACAAAAAAAAATTATTTCAAGATATGACTAGGTACATGAAAGAGGAATTACAAAGCTGAAAATTAACGTATATTGTGCATTCGATAATGATGTACATTCGTAATTCACCCCAAAAAAAAATGTCTTTCAAGATATGACTAGGTACATGAAAGAGGAATTACAAAGCAAAGTATATTGTGCATTCGATAATGATGCACATTCGTAATTTTTATCGTAGATAATAAATGCCATACGTCTGGCAACAGTGCACTACGGATACACACGCCAATAGTGTCGCTCGCTACTCATCGCATTTCTATATCTCTCTTACTTTTGCATAGCCACTCATTCGCATACGCTTACTGTATCCTCACTACTAAAGTGTTTCCATCTAAACCGTTTCATATTTTCGGACTCACATCTCGCTATAATAGTTTTACTTTAAAACCCAAAAAAATTTAAACGCTTATCAATGATTATTGAATACACTGCACTGTATTATTTGTAATTGTCAAAGTTGTTGTCATGTATGGAGCATGTATTTATTTATGTAACCTAAACAATAATTACAGTACATATAAATAACTACACATCAATAAATGGATAAAGGCACCACGATTCGTGTATGCCATATAAATTTGCCATTTTCAAATAACAATTTTCAATGTTATAATAAAAATAAGTTAAAACAATTTACGTGGGATGCATTAATGAATTGGTAATCTAATATCAGACAATATTAATTTCAAATCGATTTGTTTGTACAGTGTGCTAATTTTAGTTGGTAAAATTAATCGAAATATATAGTGATATTATATATTAATTAGTAGTAATAAAATCATTTAATTCGAGATAACAGTGCACATAGGGAACGGGAAATATTTTTTCCATTAGTCACTCGACAGCGAGATTATTTGAAATACTGATATACAATTTTCGTATCGTGTTAATATTGTTCCTTTGTATATAGTATTCTATTAAATGTTTTTACATTTTAAAAGTTGCATTTTGAATGATGTAGCAAAAAAGTTCCTTCTTCGAGTAAATGGATTGACTAGATTGAATTACTTATTCCTAATCGAGTTTCTAAAAACTTTGAATAAGTAAATTATTCGTAAACAAACTTATTTATAGATTTTTAATTAATCAAAAGTAATCGAACAAATACAGTAAATTAATATTAAATGTTTCTATATTCTTTGCGTTAAGGTGGGCAAATCCACCATTACAAAGTAATACGTTTTAGAGAAATAAATCCCTAAAATTTTTAATTTTATATCCAAAAAGATTAACAAAAGACATTTTTGTCAGTAGTAAATATGTAAAATATTAGAATAACAGATATATTACAATTTACCACCATACATTGTGTGGACCGTATTTTGTCGCCCACGATCTTAACTATAAATGTGGAGGCTCAGTACGTATTTTGCCAGTATAGTACGTGCGTCGTACCGTAAACCGCATTTTCAATGCAAGGACCGAAAAAAAATACGATCAAGACCGTATGATTGGCAACTGCGTATCCTATCAGCAATGATTTTTAAATTCCCGCCAGAAACAGTATAGAAATCTTACAGTGTTTATATTTACCAGATAATAGGGCCATTCACACAGACACTTTTTCCGAAAGCTTTTTAGCGTACTTTACAAATAAGTATGCAATTTTAAACACAAGCCGTATTTAAAAGTTGCCTTGCGCCGCCTGTCAAACCAATCAAAATGCTTTAAATCACCGAGCATGTCGTTACGCCGTTCCAACACGGCGTGTTTGGAGGGTCCCTATTATGTCAAACACACATTTTCCTACGTATTTGAACAGTACCTTTTGGCGGGAGCGTTAAAAATACTCAATCATTGTTTATACCGCTTTAGCACTTTTAATCACTTGTGATTTGATTAAGCATATTAACACTCATTTGAGTAAACAAAATAGGCATTTTACAACAAAACAATGTTAACCTAAAACCATTACATGGTAACTAGTAATGGTTCCAGGATAACATTGTTTTGTTGTAAAATGAAAAAAAGTTCTTCGTTATCAAGCAAAGTCGACTGCGTTTCAAGAATAAAGCCCAAAAGTAAGGTTTCCAATTTTTTTAGAAATATAAAAATTCGTTATTTTGAATAACATTTACATATTTGAAAGGTTAATCATTTGTCTATTTTTCTGCATGATGATCTTTCTTTCAACTTAGAAAACAATTGGTAGTCACTGAGTGCTAAGTTCTTACTATACGACCGGTGTGATAATTAAATTGAAAACGACGGATTGACGAGCGGCGTGTGGGCAAACATGAAAAACGCTTACCCTCTTGCTCAACATTCCTCTTTGGATGTAAATTGCCCGTATGAGTTTTTCGGTGTTTCGCAGTACCTGTCAGTTTATTGTGGTCCCGGTAGGTATAAAACTTCTGCATATGTTTCAATTGAACAGTATCACACATCCACTCTATAGACTTAGCACCCAATGACTACCACCTGTTTCCTAAGTTGAAAGAACATTTTCCGGAAGGCAATTCGATTGCGACTACAAAGCATTCAAAAACCTTCATACCGTACAAAAATAAATTGACCAAATCGGCACGATTATGTAGAAAAATAGAAAACGTTTTAAATAATGTAAATACTGAGTTATCAATGATGACTGATGGTGATTATTAGACAACTAAATGTGCACTTACATGGTAGTGCAGAATAAATTTTCGTCAAACATTTTCCTATAAACATATTGAGTAATAAAATTACTACACGTCTATTCATATATAATGAATAATGAAAACTAAAATTTGATTAACATAACCGTTAAATGTTAAACTCATGTATTCTAACTGTCATAATATTGCAAAAATCAATGAAACAGTTACTAAATGTGCACATAACAAAATTTGACATAGCTGATAAGCCATAAATACGTTAAAACATATATAAACAAAAGTTATTTATAAATTCAAAGCCATTGCTGATCAGTCAAAAATATATAACTTACTTTTAGGATTATCTGTACAAGGTATACTAACAAAGTTTGTACAACTAAAATAATTGTATGTGCTTCACTGGCTGATTCTCATCAAAGACACTTTCGCCGCTCGTGAACTAATCTCGAACCTATCAAAAAACTATCTGCTTATCTCTTGTATAACAAAAAATTGTTACTTATACCTAGCGAATAGTTCGCAACTCTCATGAAAATACAATTAATCGGCGAGTGACATAAACAGTACAGCCGATGTCAAATGTTTGCAAAAGTTAAGCAACGTTGGGAGTGATCAGCACTTCGATGGGTGTCCGCATAGCCGCGCCTACTGGTACCATTCCCCATTGGAAAACAATGAATGGCACTGTAGATATTTGCGGCAAATTTCTAGAGTAACAAGCCTTCGCTCAATACACACACATTTACATAAACACGGCTGAAAGACCTCAAAGTCGATGGCCAATTGGGTAAAACCCAACAAATACAGATAATATTAATCGGTCCAAAACACTGAATTGTATAGAACTGCAACGCTCTCCGTACTTTAAAAACGGCCAGGCGTGTTAGAAAGTATGCGCTGCATACGATGTCTTATTAAATAAAATGTCGCACGCGGAGCATTACTATTTTACGCTATTAAATTAAAAAGAATAGTAGTATTATGTGCTCCCATTCGACACACTGCCTTAGAGCGAGAGATATCTACATCGTACCGTAGGCACCTCCTTGCTAGCATTGAAGTTCGTTATTCTTTCGCCATTGAGGTTTACGATATCATTCATATCATTCCAATTAGATATAATTTAGTAGTCCCAACATAAAACTACACTAGGTACTAGAGTTGCGTTAGAACCTCCGACAGTTCATGTTAACATAATGTAGTGGTTACGCACAATGCACTAAATCTTAAGTACTTTATTTTTTATAAACGTGCAGTATATACTAGATTTAACGAAAACAATGAGAAGTAGAAGCAATGCGCTAATAGAAAATGAAAAAAATCAAATTTTTCCGATATTGTTAAAGCATTTATAAAACTCAAGTATGCGAATTGTTAAAAAGTAAATATCATTGCAGATCAGGTTTTTAGCTAGGTTCTGATGCTTTTTAGTTCATATTAGTATTTTATTCTTATTCCTTTCATTCTTATGTCAGGTTAATACACAATTGTAGAAAGAAAAGTTCGGTTGAATTAATACTTTTCAAATAGAACGGGTGTCAGCCGCAGCGTCATTAGCATAATCTATGTTTATTGTAATGAGCTGATAGATACGTCATATATTACAGTGATAGTTGTTGAATAGCATAAATAAATGATAAGTATGTACATTTACATTGCAAGTGTAAGTTAGAGGAATAGGATCAAATAGTTTACCAAAAGTTTGTATTTCCAGTTATCTTTTTCCCATGGCATCGAAAAATTGAACCATTTCGGCTTCGGCATAGAAAATTTCTGCTTGTGCGGGAATCTGAAAACACCGAAGCGCTTTTAAAATTTAGAAGAAATAGAGATATTAGTTCAATTTATCGATATGCTAAAGAAGAACAAGAAGAATACGTCATATTAAACATGCAGTAAGGAATTAAGGATTGATAGCACAAATGTCAGTGTATTTGATCGATGTTATTCAGTTTAATAAACTGCATATAAATGAGATTTTAATTCAATACATTTTAATGTACGTGTGTAAATTATAAATGACTACTCCAAAATTGAAAACTCCTGTAACAACCTACTTCTCAAAGTATTCGCCAAACAGTTTCTTGTGAGAACTGTTATACGATAACATGTTTATTTCATGTTCTGAATCAGAATCTGATTCGGAAATTAAACCGCTTTGTTGATCCATCCACTTTGAATATATTTTAGTAAAAACTGGAAGCACTGATAACACACCCGACACAAAACTAAATCCTGTATTGGTTTGTGTTGCGTCACCTGAGCTGTATACGTTTCAAGATGCGCACTCACTTTAGTAAGTTAAAAACATTATTAAATGCACATTCTTATAACAACAAATAAATATTTGGTTAGGTACTATTAATAGATACTTATCTATTAAGGGCACAAAAATAGATTGTAGTGCGAGGAAATGTATATAATCCGCGCAAAGTGGAGGGTTTTAAAATTTCTGAGCGCTATAATCTATTTTATGCCCGCGATACATACAACGTTTTATTTTATTTTTAAATCTCTATTTATAATTGATATAATAAATTTAATTATACAATTTCAATTGGACTAAATAACTTACTTGCAGAAAAACATATTATGGAAAATTGTGATAATTTTGTTATTTCCTTGACAACTGTCATGCGTGAAGTTCTAAAGAAAAGTAGAAATTTTGTTATGGAGCGTTATTTGCCGCAAGAATGAGCAGAATTTGTTATAATTGTTATACACTGTATTTCCGGAGCTTTTTTTCGACACGCTTTTAGTCCAGTCCTAATCAAAGAGCTCCATACGGAGACAATTCAACGTTTAGCAAATGCATTTTTACAAAATCGCAAGGTAAGTGATTTTCATAATGCAATAATAAATTGCGAGTGGTATATCACAACACAAGTACAAGGTCATGCACGTTGATATTGGTTTACAATTTCTAAGCTATGACTGAATTGTGTAAGATGGTGCCCATAATGTCATTAATATTTCTGATATATTTATTTAAATCTTAAGTTACAGTTTTTGCTTTTTAAAAAAATATTGTAAGCATTTCATCTTTCTTAATCTCCCGCACTTAGCTCGTTAATAGCTATTCGTCGGTCTAATGTGCAATAATCGTAAGTCCATAAATTACGAAAAATGGATTCTCGACAAGAAATTGTATTTTCTACTAATCATTTAGTAAATCCAACTGACTGTAAGCATATGCAAACAACGTAACTGCAGCCGGCATAGGAGTTTTGCATAATATTTTTTTATGTACACGTGTAAATTTTTGAATTAGTCAATCTAAGTTAATATAGCAAGAATAATTTGCTAACATACATCAGTTTTTAATTTATTTTTTAGACGCTTCATTTGTTAATAGGTCGGTTTTTTTGGTCTTCTGTAAAATTAGGATGGAGTTACGACGTTTGCAAATTATGCCGACGTTTACAAATTAAGCCGACGTATAGCAATACGAACAAATCATTAACTCAACAGAAGCATAATAATTTTTGGTAAATGTTGATAATGTGCGACAAATCAAACGTTTGCCTTTCTGGTCGAGTTAACACCTAAAAAAAAAGGTTCTCAGAAACCGAAAACTCGTTTTTTAAGAAATCATACAGTTTATAACGGTCACATTGCAAGAAAAGAACCAATAATATGCCATTGCCATTTAGCAAGAAAAAGTTGCGTTGTTTCCGATATGAGTTAGGCATGTCGAGAAGTAAAAATTGGATTATTGTGTAGATTATTTTCAACTTTAGTATTATACGTTTCGCCCTCTTTTCCATGTCCATCATTCACAATCCCGTAATTTAAATTTAATGTTTGCATCGGTATCGCACGGACCAATCCGTCAACACGTGCAACTTGAAAAGAAACTAGAGTATCAAAGAACCTACCAAGAATGGCAACTATCCAAAGTAAACTAAGTAGCGGAAAATCTAAGCGATAACTACAACCATAAAGGCCGTACATGTCCTCGCCTGATCAAACCTAGTTTAACTAAGACTAACTGTAACTAACTGAATGATTGCGTTGTCGTAGCCGTTGCAACCCCTTCTGTTAGTTAATTAGGCGCCATATTTCCAAAGTCACCCATTACTATCATGCTATTATTTAAATGAAATTAATATTGCCAATGCTTATTTTAAAAATTCATTACCATTTCTTGGCTGACTTTAACCTAACTCATTTCAAAGGAAATAATATCGGTACCCCTTACATCACTATACCAAAAGCCGGAGCAAAAAGGTCATCACAAGTTTGATCAAAAATGGTTGTTTGGTACGCAAATAGTATATTGCGTACCAAACAACCATTTTTGAACAAATCATTGAATACTTTTTTTTTAACATGTCCTGTGCAATGCAATTATTATTCCAGCAGGATGGTATTACACGCCACACAGAGCATTAAACAGCCGTTCTCCTTAGAAAAAAATGTCTGTCAGGATGATCTAAACAATGGAGATATTGAGTGGCCATCATTTCCTGATTTAATGGTACTAGATACTTCTTATAGAGATACTTGAAAAGTGGAGTCAATATTAATCGCCCACATACGTTTGAAGACTTAAAAAAAGTATTCCTAAAGAAATTTAATTTAATTTTAAAAAATTGCGTGCACCGCTTTTATACCGCTTATATCATTCCAGTGTTTCATATTCACATCTCGCTATAAAACTTTCACTTCAAACAGAAATCAAATGTTGTTGATTAATATTATTATTTCTATATATTACAAATTTTGAAGTGAAACATCTGAAGGTGCGTTATGACGAAAGTTGCCATTTTATGGGTTATATGCAAACCTCAACACCATAAAGTTTGCACATTAAACACAATCTATATTAGCGGCAAAGACAAACAATATCTTAAGTCACAGTGACAATATGGAGCAACAAAATGCATAGTATCCTATGAAAAATATATTTCGATGTTTCATCTATACCAGTATTCCCGGTCTCGGAATCTTTTTTTTATATTTTTAATTCATTATTTTGTTTTTTTTTTACTTATAGATATCATAAACCCTTCGGAATCAAATCCACCTGATACCGAATCTGGATTCGGTTCGGAGTTAAAATTGTTATTGTTATGCAAAAATATTTTGGTATCCTATGTGCCTACAATTTTTGTAAGAAATAAACTTTTGTAAAGTTTTAGGTAAAGTCTGCAGTTTTTATCAAAGCTATGTTAAATTTTATAGTCTTCAGATTCATTACAAAAGTTGTGAAATACTAGCAATGTCTATACCAAATCTAATAGTAAACAGTTTTATTATGAAAGTGGTTTTGAATTTATACAAATTTTCTCAAGTAAAATGAAGGCTAAAATATATCATTGATGACAATCAACAATGGTTGTGAAAGAAATTAAAAATCCTAGTTTTAGAAACTAGAACGGCAAATCGACATCACCTCATTCTTCTTTAAAAAAACATACATCTATGCCCACAGCTTTGTGTTCTAACGTGCAGCGTAGTAGTTTCCCGTATTCCCATTATCTAACTAATTAAAACTAAGACTAAACCATCGTCTATACCAGTTACTTAACCTTTTTACCATAACAACCCTCAAAAACAAAACATATCGTGCGGACCCCCAAAAGATAAAGCTACAAAAAGAAAATTGTGTATATACGAAAGATTGTATAAATTCCGCACACAAACACGTCTATGCTCCACATACATGGCACTATAATTAAAAACTACATTTATCAATATTTTTAAATTATGTGACCCCACCCAGCTATTGTCTCAGTTGTCAAATGATAATACAAAGTAGAGTCAATATCGTATCATTGTCACATAGCTCGGTGGGTGGGTCAAATTAAGAATATTAGTAATTGCACTATAATTGAAACTACCATTACCAATAGTTTTAATTTATATTACCCAATCACCCGTCCAGCTATTGTGTCATCAAAAGTTGAAGTTTAACCCAAGTTTTCAATATTATTTGACAACTGACACTTTCTAACTATGATACTATAGCTGAAAAAATCACAATAAGTACGGATAAAATCCAATCTTTTGATGACACAGCAGCTGAGTGGGTGAGTGGGTTGGTTTTCGGAAAATCTGCTTAAATGTAATTAATTTAGTTGTGTTTCAAACCAAATTTAGTTCAGTTGCAAACCTGCATATTGATGAATCAGCCATATTTTAACAGCATGTGAGACCTACAATGCAGTACAATTTATGTTTACGGAAACTTTGCTTGATTATAATTTAGTCGAGTTTCAAACCCAAAAAGTTACTCAAACTTGCAAATTTTAAAAACTGTACGCACCTATGATAATTGAACCTCAAGTTCAAGTCCTGTCATATTTTTTTACACAAAAATTTTATATATCTGTGAAATTTCAATTTAAAATTTTATGAAACCAATAATTTTCCCTATACAGAGGAAAAAATAAAAATTTCAATATAAGCAAAAAGACCTTTGTTTATTCTTGAAATAATTAATAATACAGCACAACCAACATAGGAAGGTACTTTCACTCTGGAAAGTACTTTCACTCAACGATAGAAAAAAATGCATATGAGAAAGATCTAAAGTATGCTAAGTGATAAAACCAACGCTGGTTTTGTCTCTAATCATACTCTGGACCACTCTCGTGCTTTTCTATAGTTCCGCAAAAACACCTTCCATAGGGCACGTTGTGTTGGTTCTACTATAATAATGAATAGTGTATGTTGAGGTATTAACTGTAAAATATGAAAAAAAAAAATAATTTTGCCAAAAATTAAAAACAATTTGCATTACGATTGTTATTCAAGCTACCGCTTGTGTATTATGAGTAATAGCACGACTATTCAAAAGTTAAACAAGACTAATCTGTTTCATAATACAAATAAATGTACAATCTAACAAAATTAAAGCAATGAGTAAGCAATTATAAATACTTTTCATTGTCACTTAACTATATTGAAAAACAATCCAATTTAGTGTTTTAATAAACAACAACATAGTACAAAATATTTTTATAATAGGTATACTAAATTTTCCAGTTTTTAATTATATATTGAATTCTTAAATTCTAATAGCTTTCAATTTTAAATATCAATTTTTATTAAAGTTTGATCTGGTATAGTATATTTAAATGAACCAGATTTTACTTATTTACAAAAGGTTATTTAAATATAATTAATCGTTGGCATTTTAATTATTTTCATTAATTAATTACTGCGATGATGTCTAATCCGCAATGATATTGATTACTTATTTAATTATTAAAATAATACAAACTAATATTTGTGTATTCAATTTTCTACGTGCCAAATAAAAATTCACACATTGTGCAAATTTATTATTTTACCTAATACACTTACATACATTCATTTAAACATTTAGTATTCCTCAACGTTTGTTTAATTAGTTAAACCCACTGTTTACTGCGACAATACTAAAAACAAATGATAAAAACAAAGCCGGCTAATCTACTATCAAAATTAATTAATATACAACCGAACATCATCGGAAATATTAATTTTTAGATAATTACCTTTTTGTTCACTGATTGGTAGGAAGTGGAATGCGTTGGTATGTTAGTTGAGCCCCTTTTCAATGGGAATTTTTCCATGACTTACTTATAAACCTACAAGTAAAAAATATTGGTGTTATATTTATGTGGCTTAGATGTTGTGCATTGAAGGTGAACTGAAGTTTGTGGTGAAAGTATGAGGATGAGGAATTGCATGCCATTTAATCGCGCAATTAAGAAATGTGTTATAATTGCGATGATTTGTGAGATTACCATTTTTATTTTTCTATTTATCAATTATTGGTGGTTCTTCTGTCAAACTTTATTATATCTAACAGCACATCATGAAAATATGTGCCAACATTGAATTGTGATAATAACACAAAACATAATAGGTCACATAAGCAAGCAGTTGGCATTATTTTTTTGACAGTAAAACGCCGATGGTAATGATTCCTTTCTATTTAGTATACCTATTTCCCATAAGAAGCCGCCACATATCTCAAATTATAAAATTATATAAAATAATATTTCATAAATGACGTACATATATACTAAATGAACTGATTTTATAATGTTCAAAGGAATCTGTTTATAGTAATATTAATTTTAATATACGTTTTTATTAATACGAACAAATATTAAGTATACATTTTTATTTGTTTTATTTCATAAATAGAAAATTACTTTCAGTTATGTTGGCAATTAGTATTTTGTAGGTACTTCTTAGTGAGGTTGTGTTTTTCATTTACCTAAATTGCTTCAAAATCTTGATTAATTTGTACAAATGAATAAAACGGTTCGGATAAAAAGTAATGTGTTGTAAGTAATCGTATGTGTGCGTGTGTCTATGTGTGCGTTAAAATGAAAGATGACATGGCCAAATTTATAGTATAATATGGCCATGGCCTGTGCGATTGGATAAGTAATTTACTTTGTATTTATTCGTTTGTTGGGATTTTTACTTTAAAATACGTATTAATTTATTTGTGTTTGCTTCATATGCGGCAAATATGTATCGATTGAGACTGAGCCTATAGACCTTATTTCACATAAAATTTGGTACGTTAGATTGTGAACACCATGGTAACATTTCCCCTTAAGATAACAACGTCGCGTAACATAACATCGCAACATCAGACAACGAAGCATTACATCACTTGTCGGTTTGAAGCCGTCGGATCAAAGAAATGTTCGCGTCGTTACGATATTACGCGACAACCGACAAGCAATGGGACGCTCTGAAAATCCCGTGTTGCGGCACATTGTTGAAGGTGGATGTTACGCGACGTCATTCTGTTACGAAGAAAAGTGTGTACGCAGTATAAAGTGTCATCAGTTCGATTAGCTATGGTTTCTGTCTCGAGCACGAGTTCAAGTATGTGTTTCATCTTAAAAGTAGCATGCTCATAGCTGTTATAACTTTGATTTCCTTATTTTCTATGTAGGACTATTAAATTGAATCAATTTAAGGCTGATTTGATTATGTTAGGTAATACCACAAACGGCATTAATTTTGCCGACTAAATTTTGACTTTGGCACAAAAGATTTATTGTTAGGAATTTATTTGAAAATTAAAATGTATCTAGACTACAATGATACTTCATGTGGTGTTTAACGAGAGAATTTTACGAGTAAAAGTACTGAGAAATAACATACATTGAAATGTGAGTGATGTCCTTATGATTTATTCATACAGATAACATAAAAACTTACATATCGGTAAATTTTAAATGGCCCCTTAATGGTTGCAAACTGACACGTGTTGTGTAGTGATTGGTTGGTTTTTGAAGAGTAAAAATAAGAAAAAACCATTAGGCACATAACTCTGTTATGGTTTATTTACGTTTTGAAACGTTAACTATGAAATATTTACCTGGTTTCTTACGTTTTATTGCGTAAAATGTCCGCCAATGAAAAATAAAATACTACATGAAAATGTATGTAAGTATATATATATTACATTACATGTACGTTTTTAAATTTCCGTACGCATAATTTAAGTAAAAAATAACAAATTTTACGCAAAATTTGCATTTAAAAAACATGTAAACTTTACATTAATTATCTACTCAAATCTGTTTATTAACTATTTACTTATGTAATTTGAAATATATTATAAAATAATAAATTTGAGGCGCTACATGACATAATTTATATTTGTTAAATTGATCAAATATTAATTATGTCTAATTTTGTAACAGTACTTACCTTGCAACGTGCATTAATTAGGCAAGTATTTAATGGGTTATGAATGAAAATAACAGGTAATGTTAAAATTAATTTTAATTTTTAAATATCAATTGTTGTCACAAAAACAATCGACAATGTTTGTCATCAACACTTGGCGACGCTATCTATAACAAAAAATAAAAAATCAATTATATAAATAAATACTACAAATTTTGAAACAGTAACGACTTTAAACATGATTTTAAAGTTACTTCCCATTGTATTTAATAGCACAATATGAGAGATTATGTATCAACGTATCTAAGAAAAAGTGCAAATGACACAATCTCAATATACGAATAAATAATTAAATTAGAAAGTAAATTGATAATAAGTAACAAATTTGGTAACTTACCATACAGTTGACAGGACTGTATGGTAAGTACATAGTGATAGTTTGTTCAACATAAGCTTTAACATTGACATGAACTAACAACACAGACACTATGTATATACATTTATTGCATATATTTAGAAATATGCAACTAATATGGTATACTTTACTTAAAATTTACGCAAATAATAATACGTTATTTTAACGCTGCTGAATTTACGTTTTATTTACATTGCTTTTTTATGTAAAAGAAACGTATTAAAATAAATGTTTTTTAAATGTTTCTTAATTTCTTATTTTATGTTTTGTTTGTAAAATAATTATTTTTAAATATTGTTTGTTTATTTCATTTTTTGTTTATTTTTTTACTTCACTTGTTTTAGTTTATTTTCCGTTTATTGTTTGGCCATATTTTGATTACTTCTTTAATTAATATTTACTTGTAATTTTATTTTGTGGTTGCTTATATTTGTATTTTTTTGCTTCATACGATTGTTTTTGTCGTTTTCATTGAATTCGTTATTTTTAATTGTTTGATTTTTAAGGTTTTTTACATTTAGATTTTTTCTGTACACGATTTTAATTAATGTCGGGGAGATATTACATAGAAAGATGCCTTGTCTGATTCTTACACGAAAAGTTTCTATAAAGTTATTTTCTAAAATGCGTCCTTTTTGTAATACAGGCTATATTTTTACAGAATCAAAATGGTTTTAATTGATGAATTATATTATTTATGTTATGCTATTATGCAAATCAAACGTCAGCACAATATATCATACGTTATTCATTGAGTTGCTTTTTGAGACTCAATGAAAGAAATTTTATTCAACCGCGTCGGTTTGATATGATAGTTCGTTTTGGGCCTTTTGATGAAGAATGTAAATATACAAAAAAATGTTTTCATTTAAATTTTGAAAACAACTCATCAAACAACCCCCAGGGGGTGAAGGGTGAGTCACGTTTAAATACTGGGTCTAAACAATTTTAAAGGTAAAATTTAATTTGTTCAATGTTGTTTTCAAAATATTTGTTATACCGAATACCCTGTATACAAAGACATATTCTCATTTTTTAACAATTCTGGCTACTTCTGGGTAAATTTGATGGGAGTGTTTTGTTGTTTCTATTTAATACTAAAATATTGAATTGTAAGCATAATATTATCATTTTTAATAATCATGTAATAAGTCGCACATTTTTGTCAAACACAAATGATAATTTGAAAAGTCTCAACATGAAATAATCTCAATTTGAAATTGATTGTTTCCAATTTGAGGTTGATTAGTCCCAATTTTTAAGTTGAAAAGATATATTTCTTCCTCTTCATAAGTAACGATTTAATTTTGTACTAATACTTTGGTCATCTAGTTTTAAAATTTCCCAAGTTACACCTTCTTTTAGTTTAAAGGAGTCTTTGATGTATCTCTTTCGGGATCTCTTTGCTACATTATTTCTATCCTTTATAGTGTTTAAAGCAATTAATACCACCGCCAACATCTACAATGCAGTCCATTTGTGTGCTCTTCTTGTAAACAAATAAAAGAAGCTAGACTAACTGTCTAAAACAACCAATAGAATTTTCAGGCAACCAGTATCACAACACTTATTCTGGCCATAGATTCAAAATAATTAAGTAAAAAGTTCATAATCAATTAACCAAATCTACGTTACAAACGGCAACAATCAAATGCATGCAATTGTTTCACTTTTTATAAGAGATCATTGATGAAGCTTTGTGATTTGCGCATTCCATTGAAACAAAATGAACTAAACAATTGATTAACGTGTTTAGTGCCACCGCGAGTAATAATGAAGTCAAAGTAAGTGACTGAGTGCTCTTCTTGTAAACAAATAAAGCAAGTTAGACTAACTGTCTATAACAACCAATAGAATTTACAGGTTACAATGATGTTTACAGAAATAAGACCTGGAAAGTGTCATGTATATTTATTTGTTTTATCCAATTTGAAAGTTTAATTTGAAGGCTACTAATTGAGGGATACTACTAATTTTCTGAATACCAACCACTCAACCGTCTTGATATTTAATAAAAATCGACTTTTATTATATTTTTTGGACGAAGCAACCGATATTTTTTTTATGGAATGAATTTTTTTTTCCTTAACCGTGTAAGCTTTTTGGTATTTTGTTTTTGCTGTTAGAAATCTTTTCTTACCTAATTAAATTTTATCAATATCTATCATTTTTAAGTGCACTAATTTGTCACAAAAACATGGTCTGCTTATTTCAAATAGAACCCAAAATACAAATTTATAAAATACAGAACATTAATTAGGAAACTGAAAACACACTTTTAAGATATCTACAATGTTTGATTTTATGAATTCTTTGTAAGCACACTCATAGATATTCCGAGATTTTGGCTAAAGTAAGTCTAAAATTATTTCTTGTGTAACTTCATCGCACAAAACACTTTGATGGCAAAAATTGATAATTATTTTTTTCGCAAAACAAATGCAAAAGTAAACAAAGTTATGACTATCTAACTCCCAAGTTCTGCGTTCGTAATTGCCTATTATCATCAATTCTTGTAAATAGCAGTTTCTAATTTTGCCCATGAATTTGTTGGTTGATGAAAAATAACATGTAATGTAAAACATATTGTTTTGTTAGGATATTGAGAAAACACGTCAATTTTATTTTGAAGGAGCCATTTTTATGGCACACATCTATATCACTATCATCCTTTCTTCCAACAAGCACAGTTAGAACATTTTTCTTAAAAAAAAATGTATGTCAGTAATTAAAGAAACTGACTTTAAAATTGGAGTATTTAAAATGAAAAAAACGATTTTAGACTATATTTTAAATAAATATTTAAAAAACAACAAAATCATCGTAATTATAATTTTGATGCTTGTTGGACGGGGAACTGACGTATGTCAAAAGAATAATAAACGTTGTATTTCAATGTTTAATTCAATTATTTCAATAAATTTATATTTATTTGGAAATAGAGCTGCCAAGGTAGCACTGGTTGTGTTTGTAATTCAACTTTAGATTTTTCAAAAGAAGTGTCACACACAAGGTGGACCGCTCTATTAAAATCTTTGAAAGGTGCTTGTTGGGGGAGGGTAAAAAACTGACATACATCTCAACGGTATATCAAAAGAAAATCCAAAATAAGTATGAAGTGTTTTGAAAGTAGTTTGTCTTGAACCAATTATTCGCGGTGTATATTTTCGAAAAAATTACCCTGTATTATACATTTTAGAATAATATAATTTTTTTAAATATTTTGTTTCGGATTTTGGACAATTTTAAATTTTTAATAGCGTCTCCAACTAACCAAAAGCTGGGTCATGAAAGAAAAACTGCACGAACTTGTTTGATTATCTGATATTTTATTTCAATTTCAAATTGAAACTAATTATTTTTAAATAAGGGTAAGGGTTTGAACTTATATTTAATTAATCTAGGATCTAGGATCAGATAATTTTAAAATTTAAAATATCTAGATGTTTACATATTTTTCAAATAAGAATTGAAACTTATTAGTAGATCCATGGTCTGGATCTGCTAATAAGTTTCAAATATATTTGCTAAACCTCTTTGGCCACTGATTATGTCTTTTATATTATCATAATCAGTAATGAAATTGATTAAATTAATTTTTTTTATAAATAAACTTTTTGACAAATTATATTCAATTAAAAAACACAATTTTACCATTTTAATATACCAACATTTTTAAATGATTACCTCTTTCAAAACTACGAATCTATGATTTTTGTATGTTTTTACATTTTTCTTAATTATTTGAATGATTTATACAACACATTGGTATTGGATATTCCTGGATTGTTATGCTTTCATACTTGTTACATTTCCCAAAATACCCATTTTTCTTAACATTTGGTTTATGACATTTTATATTTTTATTTATAATTTCATATCACATAATTTAAAACTTTCACAATTAGCAATAATATTTTTTATACATATATATATATAATATGTATATAATTTATTTAAACAACTATTAAATGTTTTTTACAATCGACCACCGTTGAGCATATTTTTATGAAACGAAATTGCATTTCTATTTGTTTTCCCTTTTATCATTAAACCAGCAAACAAAAAAATCCTTAGTAATTTTTCCAACAGAATAATTTTATGTATTTAAAAGAGTTTCTGAAAGAAAAAGTATTATCTCAAAACCAAGTTAAAAAGAGATATAAAATGAGTTTTCTATACATACATTTTTATGTAATGGTGGTGGTTTGCCTGAGGTAACATCATTATCTATGCAGATGGGCCCTCGGGATTGGAACTCGGGACTCTTTGTCTACATTCACGCGCCAAGTACACAGCTTTGGCCTGCAGCACAGATCAATAGGTCACAAACTAGTAGGAATTCTTTCACGTATAAGAATTATATGTAATATTGAAATAAAATTATATAGAGATCTAAAAAATCGTAAAATATAGTCGAGGGATATCTAAGTGATTATACGAGGCATTCCTTATGGTTTTACAAACCACCTTATATTAATAACAAGAGGAAATCATTTTAGAATATTGCAAAATACCTGATATCAGTTTGCTTCAATTTGAACACAAATTGAGCAAAATCATATAATCTGACAGCTGTCCTTTATTTATAATATCAAATAATATGATTTAAATATGTTTTACATTTTTTCAAGTAATTTTTATAGTTTAAATATGAAAGATACGATTTTAATATAGTTTTATCAAATTTATAATATCAAATAATATGATTTATAATTTGTTTTACATTTTTTCAAGTAGTTTTTATAGTTTAAATTTGAAAGACGGATTTTAATATAGTTATATCTACTAGATTTTATTTCTTTATTGTTTTGTTTTGATCGGTAACAAAAAATCTGAATTATTGATGTTTGGTCAATAATTGAAATTTTTTACCACCTAAACTTGGTGATCATCGTCATACCAAAATTCTTTACAATAAAACAATTTTTGCCATACACTTATAAAGACATGACTATATAATTTATTTATATGCAACAGGCAACATTTCTAATTCGGAATAATTCCTTTTACGTTTACTGATGTTATAAAATCTCTTTATTCCATATGAAACGGGTTTTAATTATCTACGTACTTAATTATTCATGACGTAAGAAGAAAAATATAAGTTTAAATAAGTAACTTAATTTCTAATTGCATAATATTTCTTGTAAACTGTTGCGTTGCGCCTGATAAAATTTTACTACAAGTGGCAAATACATACTCATAATTCAACAAACGAAAAATATTACTTTCTCATTCAATGTGAGTGGATAAACAAAATCATTATTCTCTATGAAAATGGTATATATATATATATATATATATATATATATATATATATAATATATTTTATAAAAATTAATCTTGTTAAAATTAACGTTTTAATTATTAATTTGATTTTGTAATTGTAATTACATTAAACATGCTATGAAAA
>JARJEC010004156.1:0-10384 GCA_030264575.1 Tachinus sp. AB-2021 | reverse complement strand
CTGTTTAGGTCTCTTAGTTTTTGTGAGTTTGCTTCTTCTGTATTTCTTAGTTCTCGTCTCGTTGCTATTAGTACTTATGTGTTGTTGCTAAGTTTATCAACTTTGATGCGTTTTGTTTGGCAGTATGTTTTCCTGGCGTTTTCCATGGTTTCTGGTATTTTTGTATTTATTTCTTCGACTGTTTTATGTTTGTGATCAAAATGTTCTAGATCCTCCGTTATAAGTTCCTTATATTTATCAACATCCTCTGAGGGCACCCAACCAGCATTTATTTCTTTCTTTATCATTTTGTATCTTTCCTTTCGTAGATTTATCCGAATATTTGCTCTAAACTTTGCTCTTAAACCTTTTAATTGGATCCAAATGATGAGTGAAAAATTAAAAAAAAAGAAAGCTTAATACTGGCAAGTTTTCCTTTTTTATTTTATGTACTAAATATATTTCAATAGTTTTATGTTTGCTTGTAAATTTGTATACCGGCTGCATTTCAATTTTTTAATCTATAAAAATAAATCGCTAGGTATGAATTATTCCAATTGGATCTAAATGAAGAGCGAAAAATTAAAATAAAAGAAAACTTAATACTGGCAAGTTTTCCTTTTTTTTAATTTTATGTACTAAACATATTTAATTTGTTTGTAAATTTGTATACCGGCTGCATTTCAGTTTTTTTAAATATAAAAATGAATTGACAGGTCCTTAAACCCTTCAATTGGATCCGAATAAAGAATCCAGTATTAAATTTTCTTTTTTTTTTTATTTTATGCAACCTTGTTTTTAAATTTGTATACTTGCTGCATATTATTTTTTTTTTAACTAATAAAAATAAATTGCTAGGTACTTTTTAATTGGATCCAAATTAAGAGTGAAAAATTAAAAAAAAAGAAAACTTGATACTTGCAAGTTTTCTTTTTTTTTAAATTTATGTACTAAACATATTTAATTTGTTTTATGTTGGTTTGTAAATTTGTATACCGGCTGCATTTCATTTTTTTAATTTATAAAAATGAATTAACAGGACCTTAAACCCTTAAATTGGATCCGAATGAAGAGTCCAGTATTAAATTTTCTTTTTTTTTTTAATTTTATGCAACCTTGTTTTTAAATTTGTATACTTGCTACATATTAATTTTTTTTATTTATAAAAATGAATTGCTGGGTACTTTTTAATTGGATCCAAATTAAGAGTGACAAATTAAAAAAAAAAAAAACTTGATACTGGCAAATTTTCTTTTTTTTTTAATTTTATGTACTAAACATATTAAATTTGTTTTATGTTGGTTTGTAAATGTGTATACCTTTTTTATTTACAAAAACAAATTGCTCTGTACCTTTTAATCGGATCCAGTATGAAATATAGATCAATTAAGAAGGATTTGAAATAATCGACATTGTATCGCTTTGTATTTAAATGTGTTGTTGATTGTGTAATCGCATTTGTACGTCGAGTTGCATTTACACATCGAAGATAAAAAGCCGCCAGATTTGGTATGTTGTGTATTATATTATTCATGAGTTTATCACTTCCTGG
The DNA here is from genome assembly GCA_030264575.1 of Tachinus sp. AB-2021. NCBI lineage: Eukaryota > Metazoa > Arthropoda > Insecta > Coleoptera > Staphylinidae > Tachinus > Tachinus sp. AB-2021. Next base: position 8,853 of record JARJEC010004156.1, on the reverse strand, counting down.
GATTAGCTTCGAGTGAGATATTTGTGAAGGAAGGCAGTGTTAAGTTGGGATTTAGAGGATGCAGTAAAAGTGGGAGCGCATTAAGTTATATCAATACCTTTCAGTTAGTTTATGGTGCACGGAGTTTGAAAATCTAAGCATAGTAGCATAGTGCGAGGAGCTTTCGGTAATATGCTTACCGAGCTTTAACGCGCAGTGCAATGGATGTGCATTTCAATAAGGATGCATAAATATCAACCAATTTTTTATTTTCCACCTTATAAAATGTTTGCATTGGATTTTCCTTTACAACTGAATGGAAATTCGGAAATTCGGAAATTCGGAGAGATTGAGCGAATGCGAAGTTGAAATATTAATGGGAAAGTATATGAAATAATAGAATAATGCAGCGGGAATATAAAAATGCAGCAAAGGGAATATTTATGTTGTGTTTGCATATAATTTAGCGAAACTATCATATGCGAGTTGGAAGTTATCTACCTGAATATGTAGAATGGTTTATTTATATAAGGGTCAAGTGAAGTTATATCCAAGTTATGCAAAACTGCGCTGTAAATTGCGAGAAGGATGCTGAGTATGAAAAATATAATAACACCATAAAAGTAAATCATGGAAGCCGTGTAATTTGAAGTGGCCGGCCTGCATTAAAACAGATTGTTTCGTTGCATTTTGACTGTGGCGCACTATAGATTCACTTAAACTATGCACATCTATTTTGCGAATGAAATAGGTTACGGGATCGATGCATGTCCCTATCCACATTTCCAGTAACGCCAGTAACATTACGACATGAGTGCAATGTGGAGATGTTTGAATGATTCAATATCTACTTTGCATCTATTGATTGCAAATTTATGCTCTCAAAATTGGAATTAAAACTACCTCTCGTTCCCTCTGCCACATGAATATTATATATCAATTCGCTTTATTTTCGTATTTTCGTATTTTCGTCGCCGCCGTATTAATGACGGACCGGATCCACATCCAGATTCCACACATTTCGCTTCGGATGATAGATAATAAATGCTAAATAATGGTTTTCATAAATTATTAATGTCCATCCATCTTGGCGTCATTTCACTTATGATTTCATTATTATTTCATTATTATTCAGTTTATGCGAACTGCATGTAACGCTAGAAAACGTTTTTTTCGAATTAATTCCATCTGTAGTTGACAGTTGAATCCGAACGATTAAATTAAAATGAAATGGAATTAATTTTTAAATTAGCTAGTTGTGATTTTAAACTCGGCGCCCAAAGAATAATTGAATTTATGCATTCTGTGTTGACGTTGCCAGACTTCAAAATTAATTTCTCCAACAAACTTAAATATTTAAGTTTATCATTTTTTTGTTGTGTTTAATGCTGAAATATCACGAGATCTTTTTATCGGGTCGCGGTTGATTTACCGCGTCGCCGCCCGCCGCCCGCGCGTTTTTCGAGTCCTCCAGAAAAATGCAACGGAAGTTGCAAATAGGCGAAAAATCGACCATCTCCGCAGAGACCAAACTCCACGTTAAAAATGGAGTCGTAAAAATAGCGCCGGAAAGTTTCAGTACTAGAAAAATTCTTTAAATCCGATTTGTCAGTCCGCCAATTTATATACAGTGTCCACTAACGACACCGCACATACATTTATTAAGTCGGTTATTTTCTAATATGTAATATTTACCTCCATTTCATTTATCACTTTTAACTTTTTTCGCAGTTTGATTTGTTTATTTTAATCGTTTTAGGTTTCATGTTAATTTAATAATTATTTATTATCTCTCGCATTCTTATGAATAATACAGCTCGTGTTATGTACGATGGGAGTCGCCCTTAAACAAAGAAGCAATATATAATTTAAGGAATAAGAGAAAAAGTATTAAAGATATATAAATATTCCATGAATTGATTTTATTTGTATTGTGTGGAGCCCGATGGAGCAGAGCAATCAAATGTATTATTGGAAAAGGAAGTCGTGCTGCTTTTCCTTAAAAGTATTATTGTTTGTTAATTTAGACTTTAATTTAGAATTGGAAGATGAGATATCGAAGAAAGGCTCGATTGTATCATAGAATGCTAGGGCCTCAGTTTGTTTTTGTAGTAAATAAATTGTAGAAGGTTTGGGTTTGCTTGGATGTGATGTCGTTTAGTGCTGCCTCATTTAGCATTGTATTATCGAGTGCCTATCCGATCCTTCTCTTTGCCGCTTTGCCTCTTTGCCTCTTTGCCTCTTTGCCTCCTTCCCTGTTTGCCCTAGAGATGTTAGTTCTGGCTTTTAGTCCCGTTTAGTATATTCCGATTTATGGCGTAGCATCGATTCATTGTTTGCGCTATTGTTTATCGTTTTATATTGTCCGATAATTCCGTGGATCTTTTTCAGGCGGTGCAGCGCGATGCGATGCGATGCGATGCGACGCAATTGTGCGAGTCGGGCCGGGCATTGAAATCTGTTCACAATATGTAATCTCGTGGGAAATGAGATTTATTGTGTAAACATTGATAGTTTATATTTTAAATGGGTTAGTTAGGAGTGGAGTGATTGGTGGGATTTAATCAGCGATATGTTGGATTTACTTATGTGGCGGGAAACGGTAGGTGATTTGTTTTGTTCTGGGTTATCAAGTCCACCCTCGAAGTTGGTGCAACCACCAAGAACTGTGTTATATTGGTGTTACCTCTCCCGATGAGATTTATTGATTGTGGCTCTTTTGTTCCGATCCTGCAACCGGAGCCAATCACGGTGGTCTAAGATATAACAGGTTCCGCTTTAACTACACAGGTCCGGAAAGTGCTTGCCAATAAACTGCTAAATACTGGCAAGGGTCATTCCAATCATTCCGGCCCATTTCCGGCTTATGTGTATAAATAGTGAATATGCTTATGGCTACGGGCCGCGCACGTGAGATAAATATCTGAATAGGTTCGTTCGGAGTAAATATTCGGCAGGGGCGGCAGTGAGGGGGTGATTGGCTAGATCATACCAGACACGTGCTGCGGATGATGTTGCGCCCGGCGCGAGATACGGCGATAGTATTATAGTATTTTCCTTACCAACCGATGCATTTAAACAAATGCAATGAAACGTCGTTCCATCGGACTAGCGGAATATCGGAATACGGGAATATCGGAATATCGAAATATTGGAATATCGGCACGTCGGAAGATCGGAACATTGCATAAGTAACGCGTCGCCGAAGCGTTTTAATGAAGTGTAATCCAATTGTTCGAAAAGATCAATCTGGATGTAAGAATGTAGTACAGTATAATAATAGTAGCCACGGTGGGGGTGCGCAAAGTAAGGGTGGTTCGAGGACGGAGAGACCGACACCGACCTCGTGGCGTCGCGGCGCACTACACACTTGCCAACTCGCGTCCGAACGTGAACGCTGCGAGTTCAAAATTGCGATACTCGCGTACTTCATCGTAGCATTCGAAACACTTGCACATGTCCGATTATCAAAAACCAAAGAGACGATTGAGCGTCGCAAACTGAATAGCAATTTAGTTGAAACTAGTATCGACACAGTTTTGAAATGACTTGTGAATTGTTTAAGTGTACTAAGTGTTCGAGCAATTAATAATCACGCGGAAATGTGAGTTAGTTTTCGGCTGCGGATGGTATGTGCGGTGCTGGGTTCCTTTTGTGGCTGCTAGCCTTGTTTGGCTGCGTAGCTGGCAGCGAATTTCCCGAGCGAGAGTGTTGTGACTTAGAATATCCACAACCCCAACCGTCTCAACCACCGACAACCACCACAACCACAGTTGCAACTCCAACGGGGCCAGGTGAGATTTCATCTCAATCTCATCTATCTCAATTACTCCAGCTCTTGCAGCAAAACCAATCGTTTCCTATCTATCTTAAAACCATCCCCTAGAAAATAAAACCTATAGAATAGTGCACCATGGAGCGCGGGCTTAAATTATTATGCACAAGAGTTTTCCGTCGGTTAAATCTTGCTATCAATTTCTCCACTACCCACCCGCCCCTATTTATCAACGCCAGCATATCTCACATAGCATGCAGGGTTAACTATAAAAACCGATATAATACGTCCATGCAAAATTTCACCCCACTCAACAAACACCGTTCCGTAAAAATATAACAATTCGCAACATTTAGTTAACCCGATGCAGCTCGTTCGCTCACTCACTCACTCACTCACTCGCTCGCTCACGTACAATCAAACTTCGAAGCTATCCTCGCATTGACCGTCACAACTTTCCGCACAATAACAATAAAGAACAAACTACATAAGACAACATTCGGGCGGCCACTTCATACATCCTCACGTATAATGTTAAAAGCTCTTTGATTATTTCTATAACTCCCAAAGCCATTTCATTGCCGGCTGAGTGCCCCGAATTATCGCGATGACTTATCCTTCTTGCCAAACCACATAATTATACTAAAAGAACAATTTATTACGGGCTTAAAAAACAAACGAAAAACGACACAGTTTCCCCCGTAAAATGATACATGCCTCAAATTACATAAAGCGCGCAAATAAGTCAAAATAACAAAAAGCTCGCAATTTGCAATTATATGATTATGGCGATTACAATTTTACTGTTGCAATTTGTTTGCGTTAAAAAAAAGATATAAAGTCAAAGTTACATTCGATTTTTTTCGGCTTAATTAAATTTACATTCAATTAAAGTGGGTCCGCAAAATTTAATGGTATTGCTTTTATAACCGCGGCTTAGTTTCGCTCAAATTTTATTTGATATCGGCTCACTTCGCTCGATTTATCATTGTTTTATTCCGCGGTTTGTATTACCGAGATCAATTTACGTTGCTAATGATGAAATTTGAAATATTCTTTTGGCCAAATTTCAATTTTTACTTTGTTTTATCGACGAATCGAACAATTTTTGTTTGAAATGTGGTTCTAAACAAACTTTTTACGACGATTAAAATAAAAATTGTTGCCAGTTTCGGCTCCAATCGATTAATATTTTGTTTGTTTACCTATCGCATTAAAAATAATAGCTGGGAGGTTGAGTAGGATGGTTTTTATTAAAAATTCTAGAAATGAATTTGAAAATACTAAAGAAAATAGTTTTACTTCAATTGTACATTACCTGGTCAGAGTGCAACCTAATTGGATGTGCTACAGCCGGTAATTTATTGGGCTGAATTTGGGGCGAGCAAATATCTTGTTAGTTATCTCAATTAATGGCTGTGGTAGTTTCAATTAAATGATTATGCTCAAGTTTTAAACAAAACAAAACATTGGGTTTGATAGAGAGTAAAACTTGGATAATTTCCATAATTCAATTCCCTTAATACAGTTAAATATTCAAGTTCGCCCTTTCATATCCGACAAAAACATATTAATGATGAATTCATGCCATTCAAATTTCTCCATAAAAAAGCGAACTTTCTTCTTAAGTTTGTCCGCTCATGTTTATAAAATCGATGTTGTTTACCATTTTACAGCGCCCCGCTCTATATTTAGTACATTTTTATGGCACTTTTTAAGCCTACATTTATTTTTTTCGTCCTTTTACATTTTTAGTACTTTGTTTTATACCGTGAGTACGTTATTGAAGGCGGTTATTATATTCAGTCATATATCGTGTCACACTGAAATTATTTCCCGTGTTGCATACTTGTTTCCAGCTATTTTTACGACTTGCATATTACGGATATTTTTCTTTATTTTGTTGTTTTATTTCGGTGCAGCAATTCGGCGGTCACACCATCGGCTCTGTTCATGAATATAATTGACAAACTTATTAAAACTTCCCTTTATTGTTATTATTATTATTATCATTATTATTATTTAATCAATAATTTTTCTTGATAATATTTGTAGCTAAAATGTACCTGCCGATTTACTCACAAATAAATTAACAATTAAGAATTGCTGATTTACGAACGATTGTTATTAAATCAATAAATTTGTTTAAATAATACGCATGCACATTTTATTATTAACGTAAATAAACAACTAAATATTTATTATGAAAGTAAATCAACATTATTTGTTTTTAATTAATTAAATATTTTAAAAGCGGAATAAAAAGCAACATTTAATAATGGCTTTCTATTAATAGCGTTAATATTGCGGTTGCATTTATACGATGCGAAATAATTTCATCGCAATACTAGTGATGATTAATGGTGAGTTTAAGTCGCGCAACTACGTTACACGCCTTTATCCCTCACTCGATTAACGAAACGGCGATACGGCGATACGGCTATACGGCGACAGAGCGATATATGCAAGCCGCCGTAATAATCGGAAAGTTTAAATAAACCAATCAATATGGAAAAGAAGTACGAAGGCTGGGCTGTAACATGCAATTAATCTTAATTACGTTATTTAATGTGCAGATTTCGTATAATTTGAATATCGTATTTCATTTTATGTAATTATTATAATTAAAGCGCGATCGAACCCAAATCTGGGCCGATACATTATCACTGAGTGCGGTTAAATTAGTGATTAGAATGGTAATCTCTCAATGACACAAATACAACCGTTCAACCGCCATTATACAGGTTTCATTGAGGCTTTGGCTGCTTGCTTTTTACACATTTTACACGCAAAAACGGATCGCTTATGCATACAGAAAACATAAAAAAACTATCGTTAGATTTAAGGCTCCCTTTTTGTTTACCTAAAGAGATTTATATTGTATAATGTACTTTTTTCCTTCCACTTGAGCGGCCGTAATTTTTTAAATGTAATTCCCGGACGCTGTATGCATAGGGTAATGGTGCACATGCAAATTTTTACAAGTTGACCTGTAAGATCGTAAACGGGAATGTATCCGAATACAGTAATCGAGACGTGACATTTTAGTTTTGCCGGAATTCTCAAATACCGCATTTTACTTACAATAAATTACCTTTTCCCAAGATATCCGGATGTGAAAATAAATATTTAATACGCGCCCGCTTCCACCCAATCGAACAAAAGACGAAAACGCCCGGAATAAAGATGAACCAGATATTCTATGATATTAATTGATTTCAACATTATCATAAAATACCTTCATATTTCCACGTTTTTGTTCAATTTTCATCATTATGTCCCCTTTATACATTTGCCTGATGTTGGCATAATGTGCTGAAACAATCGAAGACCTCGTTGCAATTTTTAAATTGGATTAAGTCGCGGAAAGAAAATTGATAATGTGAATATGTGATAATTCATAATGTGAGAAAAAATAAGCCGTGAAATATTATAAAAAGTATATGTTAATATTTCAATTTGAACTTTCTTTACTCGATATATTCAGATTGTTTGCAATACAATTAAATATAATCTTGAAACTATTATTCAGAAATGTCTAAATCTACTGTAACAACAATAATTCAATCTGCAAATCACTGGAGCCATTGATATCCGGAAGCTTTAAAAGATTTTAAATGCGACTTTGTTTTAATGGATTCAAAAGTTGTAGTGGGAACCATGTTCATCCAACTCTAACTCGCTTTGTAGTATACTACTATAGTTTAAAGCTATTGTGACTTTTTGGATTTCCCGAGGAAATCAGTATTATCTCAACTATTCAACTCCTATTAAAACTTAAACGTTTACAACTTTAATTGAAAAGAAATTTAAAAAAATTACGTGATTCATGTATCCAGCATGGTTCGGCAATTTACTATAAATTGTAAACACAAAAAAATTAAAGAAAATAATTTCATACTGATTATAACAATTATGAAAATTGAAGATTTGAGAATGTAAAAATAAAAAAACTAACAAAAATTAACGGTACTACGTAAAATATAAACACAAACTTTAATGTTTGAATACTTTGCACTTATCGGATAAACACTCATATATTTAAATATGGTTAAAAAAATGTTAAAAACAGAAATAAATTATTTAAAAAGAAGTAACGAAAAACGCCAAAAAAAGCAAGTAATTAGGCATTGCCTTTTTGGCGTTTTTGGCATCTTCTTTTGCCTTTAGTTTGTCCAATGTTGGATATAGGCCTCTTCCATTTCCTTCCATGTTTTTCTATTTCTAGATGTTCTCATCCACTTTTTTCCTGCTATGGTCTTGATGTCATCGATCCATCTCATCTGGGGCCTTCCTGTGGTTCGTTTTGTTTCGCGTGGTCTCCAGAACGTTATACGATGTGTCCACTGTTCTTCGCTTTGTCTTGCCACATGTCCCACCCATTGCCACTTAAGGCCCGCTATGCGCTCCATGACATCCTTAATGTTGGTTTTTTCCCGAATGTCGCTATTTCGTATTTTATCTCTTAGGGAGACACCTAGCATGGCGCGTTCCATAGCATTAAGTGCTGCCTTAAAAAAAGCAACCTTGCCGTAAACCATTTTGCTCTCATGACAAGGAGAGGTTCTGATCTCACTCTTGGTAAAGATCCAAACCTACAAAACTCAACTCTCCTATAACTGTTAACCCTGAAGAACTGCATGTTACTCCAGCCGCAACCAATAAACAAATATTCAAGAAAAATAATTCAAATGTACGCTGATGCTTTTCTTTGAATGATAAATGTTGATATCAAAAGCACAACGCAAATCTCACGCACAGCAAAATTAATGGCCGTAGACATAGATGGAACGTAGTATGTAAAAAAATGTACCTTCATAAAAAAATGTTTTGCTGGCAAGCCTCAGCCCTCGATAAAAAGAACACGTTTGTTTGTTAGAAAACATGAATATAATATAATAATTTTTGATAAGTAAAAACTAGATAAAATGTGTTTTATTTACAAATTGTCAACAAATATTTCAGAAGAAATCTCATTTAGTTTTATAGGTAAGACGAGTTTTTGAATATAATTTACAACCCATAACATACAGCTTCTTACTACCTATCCGTTATTACCTAGCAACAGACCAATGTTTTTAAGACTATGCATTAATAGG
>JARJEC010004139.1:0-10203 GCA_030264575.1 Tachinus sp. AB-2021 | reverse complement strand
TACTCTGCCTTGTGGACATGGGTCGATCATGGAGCCATAATTTTTATAATTATATTATTATGTTATTAGTCTTAAGCTCATTAAAATGTAAAATAGATTTGATGTAAGTTGCAATGTAGTTTTAATTGAAATTTAGTATTTTATATATTTATATTATAAATCATTTTTTTTGCTTGAGCAATTATTTAAAAAAATAGAATGAATGAAATCCATTATTCATTTTAGTCCAATGAACAAAAACCTTATATTGAATTGTTTGATTTATATTTATTTATGTTTATATTAATGGTATTAAATATTAATTATGTTAAACTTGTAAAATGTGTTTTATTATACCTTAGCTTACATTTTTACAGACTATAAACCAAGTAATTGCTAAAAAAATATTTATTTAATATATCTAATATTTGAAAGAAAATAAATCTCTAGTGGGGGGGGGTCAACCTAGAGCTAAGTTAGCTACCACAAAGTACTCAACATCTCTACGATCTAGAGCCCACTAAATTGCATACATACACACTGGATTATCATAGCCATCATCGGATATTTAGCATTCAATGTATGCAGCATAGATGATTTATGGTTCACTTATACATAAAAAAAAAAAAATTGAAAATATTAAAAGACGAAATTTAATCAATAAAATATATTTCCTATTAGTACAATTCTAATAATATTAATTGTTATGTATGAACAGTAGCGCAATTTATTATGCAATGTCCCCAAGCTACTGAATCCTCATTGTTCATCCAATAGCGTGAGTCATCCCAGTATACAGCCGATTTATCAATTTTCTTGACAGACAAGCATCCGTTCCATAGTTCATAATTTCGAATGTTCAATTTTACACTTTTCATTTTATCTTCAATTGAAACTCTTGCAAAAAACAAGTCACGCAAATTCTTTGTGTACCACTATTCTAAATTTTCTTGTGATAGTTGAACGAAATTGTTTACATTGTAATAATTTTCATCGTTAGGCCGATGACATATCAATTCTATAGATACCCATAGAGGTGATTGAACTAGTTGTACCATTCGACGTGATTCAGCTTTAAATACGATGTAACATTTATCGAAAAACGTATCATTATCTTGAGTTCGAAATCAGATGCATTGCGCAAACTCTTTTTCTTTTTAAGAACTATTAAGGACTTGTGTTATAAAATGCGTTTTCGGAACTTTTGAGGACTATTACGGTTTTTAAGGACCATTAAGGACTTTTTTAGTACTATTAAGGACCATTAAGGAGTTTTTAGTACTATTAAGGACTAACAAGGAATTTATATTTAAATTATTATTAAAGACTTTAAGGACCATTAAGTGATATAGCGGTATAGCGGTAGCTGTATAGCGGTAGCGGTATAGCGGTAGCGGTATAGTGGTAGTGGTATAGGGGTACTGGTATAGTGGTTGCTTTATAGCGGTATAGTGGTAGCGGTATAGCTTTATAGTGATTTAGTGGTAGCGGTATATCGGTAGCGGTATAGTGGTTGGTGAGGCTGTCCTCGCAGACTTGAACATTCTTCGAAAAGATTTAAGCGATTTGAAAGAGGTTTTCGACAAAAGAACCGACGAACTTGTGTCTCCGACTGACATAAATATTGATGATAATCGTAATGAAACGAGTGAAATGCAATTGAGTGATGCCAGGAACGGGCTTTATAAACATCAAGATGATAAAGAAAATGCTGCAGATGATTATAAACATTACATTATACAGTCCTCGTATTTATATCATCCGTTTACATCTAAGCCTATCCTCTACAGTGATATTAATGATGTGATAGAACGTCTATGTTTTCTACATAAATCAGGAGGAAGGGGCGGTAAGATTTTAGCAATCGAAAAAGAGCCGCGACGTGTAGAAATGATCAAGTGATTGCTCATCACAAGTCAGATTTTGCCGCAGACTCTTGACATGCGAACATCGTCATCAAAACAACCTAAATGGAATGCAATGTATAATGTATTATAAAAATGTATTTTCGTCATATAAAATAAAATGTATTAAACTAAACTAGATTGTTTAATTATCGTTGCCATATTTTTTTTTGTACGACCAATCAAATGAACTTTCTGATGATTTACATATCAATTTTCTATTGAAACCTGTTGAGATCTTTTGAAACTTGTTGAAACTTGTTAAAACTTGTTGAAACCCGTTGATCGTGATTATTGTGTGTTTCACTGTTCTGTTTTTATTTTGGGAAAGAAGAATACATATAAACTTCAATAATAATGCAATAAATTATACTTAATTATTAAACTTTTTATTATAATATAGTATCATAATTTGATTACAACATTGTGTACAATTTTTAATATCCATATATAACTAAATTTAATAACATACATTTTATATATTTTAATGTTCTATTAAATTAGTTAAGTCTTTTTTTTTGTTTGAGTTCATTGGTACTGCAACACTCTTGTACCAACTGTATATATCTAGTTAATTTATCTTTTTTATATAGTAAAAACATTCTATATTTTCTGAATAGACCGGTGGGTATTTTTTGATCACATTTAAGATTATCATTTTCAAATCATCAACATTTGCATTCTGAACTGCAACTTTATTGAGACATTCATTGTAGTATTCGAAAAGTGTAATTTACACAAGCGATCAAGTCGAAACTCAATTAATTTTATAGTTTCCCACAACAATCCAAAACTAATCTGATCAAATGAAATTCGATTTCCACATGTTTCCAATCTAATTAGCTTACGTATTTTGATTTTTCCAGTTTCTTCAAAAAATAAACTAAGGTTTTTAAATATTCAGAGTTTTTTTAATTTCGTACCAGTCATCTTCCGATGAGTTAATAACATATTGTTTACGTATGTTAGGGTATTACAAACATGTCTTTTTCTTTTACAGTTTTCCTTTTGACCAAAAAATAAACTCTTTATACTGCAGAAATATTTTCCATTCCAAATCGGACTCAGATATTTTTCTCAATATTATTCTCTGATAGAATCCACGAGACGCATTTAATTCTACAGAAACATTAAAACTTTTTCTTCCATTCAAATAATATTTTGTACTATTTATTAAGTAGTCTCCATTTAATATCGATACATTAAAATCATTTCTAATGTCATCCAACAATTGCGACGGCGACCATGCCAAATCATTCGTCATCGTCTGTCATATTTATGATACTTTCAATTCACTTTGATGAAAGGCTTCTTTAATAATGGCAATAATCTTAATTTGAAAAGCGATTTTATATATTGACCAACTTTGTCACAATTGTCGCGTATGTATCTACAAGCGTAGTGTAGCGAACTGTGGCTATACCGTGACTGGCCTGCCACAAGCAATACAACCCTTCAACAGTTCAAATTCATATAGACGGGCCTCCGCCTCTTATCGAAAAACTATTACAGATGCCAACAACATGATATGTAATAAATGCGTCAAATCATTTCATAGTACTTTAAAGTCTCTTTATCAATCACCAAATAATAAAAAACATCCAATCAGCATAGAGAGATTCATAATTTCATATCCGGTTCCTCGAAGCTATCGTTAAAATAAACAAATTTGTGTTCGTTTTACATAAGAAACGATGCTAATTTGCATCAATATATCTAAAATGTTGATGAAATAATATTCCGTTATTATTCAATTATTTACCGTATTTTAAAACTTTTTCTTGAAGAATATTAATTAAAATCTATTATTATTTCTAATGCAAATTCGTTGGACAACTCTAACGATAGCTCTCCTTTTGCAAATTACTAAACGTGGGGCAATTTTGTTTGTATGTATTTACTACTTAAAATAAATTATAACATTGTTATTATTTTTTTAATTATTATTAAATTTTTGACATAAGCAATCAGAACTACACTTCTTAACATCAATATCAATTAATGTAGAGATTAATATTTTTACCTCTCCAAGTATCCCTAATATCTTAATCTACGAGCGTTTTAGATGCTCATCAAAACGTACTTATACTAATCATAATATTATTTTGATATTATATTTTCAGGACATTGATCGGGAAACATTTACGTTGTCATAAGAAATGAAACTAATAAATTAACAAATGCATCATGAGACTATTTTATTTTAAAAATATATAACCCTTGACTTAAAATCTGATTGATTTACAATTTATTAAATAAATTAGTTTTTATATTATTTATATAATAACAACAATGCAACTTGATTAGATTTATTTATGTTTCGTTTCATCATAGTTGATGATTAAGAAAGAGTGTTTGATTTTAATAAGATTACAATACTTATTATTCAGCATTTTATCTCATAAAAAAGTTATACATAACCACATATGAAGTCAATTTTACACTTATCTCTACTGATATAATATTTTAATTAACATTCAAGTTTACAATTATAATTATTATCACTATACAATCTGTTTATGTATTAATCCTGTTATAAGTTGTAACAAAGCTTCTGTTTGTAACGGGTTGGGGTGAGAAGTAATGCTGGTAGCGGCAGAAATAAACAATTTATTGCTTTGGTGATATTTAAAGTATGATGCTTTAACATAGGTTAGCAAAGTTTTTATGTATCTTTTGTACTTATTATCTGTAAAAGGGTCCCTTATTCAAACTACATACTACAACTACACCCACATTATCTGCAAACAAAATATTAGCTCTGATAAAATGTCGTAGGTCTGGTGGATCTGTGATTTTACTCTATAATATAAAAAGGGTTTTATAATTATTTAGAAGTGAAAAGTTATTGTATATAGATTAATTTATTTTAATTCTTTCATAGGACCTGCTGTTCAATTTATGAAATTGCATTGTACAGCATGTAATACGCATATGGGATCTGCTCCTATAAAGCAATTTGAGAGATTTATTCACCCTTTGTTACATGTAATTCTTTGTAAAACATGTTATGGTTTTTACACAAGTGGTGATTTTGAAAAGGATGAAGATGGAAGTGAATTGTATTGTCGCTGGTGTGGACAGGGTGGCAAAGTAATGTGTTGTGCAGATTGCTGTTATGTTTTTTGTCAGGTATTTTTAAAGCGAAATGGAACCTTTTATGGTATTATTAATAATTTGTTTATTTAAGAAATGTGTTAGAAATAATCTTGGAAAGAAAACATTAGATGGCATCAAAAATAGCGATGATTGGAAATGTTTTATTTGTAATCCACAACAAATAATAAATCATAAACTGATATGCCATTCCTTGTTCCAATTTGTTCAAAGTGAAATTAGGTAAGTTTAATTATTTAAACAATTTTTGTTATATATTACATTTTTTAGTAATGCAAAAATAACAAATAATACGGAAAGATTAAAAATTGATCATTCATTCTGTTGTTCGAAACCTAAAGTTTCAAAAACATTGCAACAGAAACGAAAACGGTCTAAGAGTGTAGAAGATGATGCCTATGATCCAAAAGAAGAAAATGTTGATTCAATTCCTAAAAAGAAGAAAGCTACTTCAGTTTTGCAGAAGGTTTTGTCATCATTTACAGGAAATAATTTGAGCTCAGTTCACACTCCAATACGTACACCACCTCCTGTTCAACAAAATAATGCAACAAAATATTTAAAGGTTAAAATATTACCTACACAGCAATATGGTAACCGAAATCCTTTATTCATGCCTAATCCACTACAACGACCACCAAAAATGTTATTTACAACAACACAACAACCGGTAACCAATTCAATGATGAAGACACATCCATTTGGACCAAGGGGATCTCAAAACTTTATACCTTTATTGAATTCCGCAATCCCTGCACCTACAAACAAAGTGACGAAATCGCATGTTTTGAATGTATCTGTACCTCCTTCTATTCATCCAGGATTAACGCATGCATGGTTTGATCAAGCAGCTAGCATTACAAATAATATAACATCAAATCTGTCGAAGAAATTAACAACCTTTACTTCCGAACAGAAAAATGCAAAATCTATAGAGCAACTTGCTAACATACATAATAAATTGCAAGAATTGTTAAGTAGTTCAGTTAATTCTTTAATACAAGTCAGAAAAAATTTAAGAAATGAATTTCTAAGCGATTTAAAAAAAATGAAATCTTCTGAAAATGCGAGGAAGGAATCTTTAAAGCCTAATCCTTTATATACTCCAGCGAATGATGATATTATTGTCATAAATAATGATGATGAGGAACTTGCACCAGAAACATTAAATAGTGGACCACCACCTCTAGTTCCGCTTGTTGAAAAACCTAGAGGCTTTTTAAAAGTTAAGCCTGTCAATACCTTAATGGATGCCTCTCGTTTAAGTGAAATGAACTCCACTCATACAAATGGAGTTACCGAACAAATTGACTTATGCGATGATGATGATGATGATGACATTGTACAAGTACACGACAATGTAACAAAAGATTTTACTGTTTTTCAAAGTCCAGAAGCAGAAAATACTGTAATCAATATTTGTGATAAATCTGACAAAATTGATTTTGATGATAAAGTTGATGAAAGTAATACAAAGAATGATAATTCTGAAAACAATATTCCAGAAATAGACAAAGAAACACAACATCAGATAAAGAGAGCATTAGCTGAAAGTAAATATGAATCTATAATAGAAAACAATAGTAAAGTTAAAATTAATGAACTAGTCGATATTTCGTTAAAAGAAATAACTAGAATGTTAACTGTGAGAGTAAATCTTCATCCATCATATAAACCTAGCAGAAGGAAATCAATTCTAAAAGCAGATGAAATTCAAGACTTTGAAGAAATCTTAAGTGGTACAATTGTTGTGAATAGGTCTATATTAAAAACAAGTGATGGACCACGAAGTGAAGTAGTGCAAGTAGTATCAGAAGAGATAATAGATACTATATCAGAAGAAGACCCACAGGAAATTCTTTCTAGAAATAAAATTGATACCGAAATAATATTAAGTGATGATGAAAATGAAGTTCTCTTAAGTGAAAAAGAGGAATCCCCACTTAGTACAGTACTTGAAAATTATGCAACATATGAAAAAGAGAATGAATGCACTAACAAAAATAATACACGGAATGATAAGTCTGAAGTAACTATAATACAAAGTAATGAATGTAAAACCACTGAGAATGATGCCGAAAATACAAAAAACAATTGTATTTCTCAAACTGATGATGAATTTTCAGATAAAGCCAAACTTCACAATGATTCTGATTCATTAAATATGGCAATTGATAGAGATTATGGAATAGAAAGAACTAATAATTGCTTAAACAATAAAGATAATACAATAGTTAAAGAAGCACAACGTGAAGAAAATTACGAAACAAGTATTAAAAGTGAAGCTGAAATAAATAAAGAATCAAGGATATTAAGTGTTTTTGAAAGTACTCAATCCAAAGCAGATGTGCTGCAATATAATGACAGCAGAGATAAAGAGTTTGATAATGAAAGTTCGAATGTTGTTGAACTCATACCAACAGATCTTGTTACAATATTCGATTCTGGAATAGCGGATTCAAAATAATTCGATTGTTATTTTTGATTTTGTATATTTTAATTAGTGAAGTAGTTTTCTAAGTAATATTTTGCATATTAAAATCTAATTTTGATAAAGCCATATTTACTACTACTTTGACTACCTTGTTGTTTTAAATATTTATTAGCTATATCATTTAGAAAAGATTATACTATTTTTGTACATACTTAAAATACATAGTTTTGTTTACTGTATAAGTAAATATTTAATTTTTTAAATTATTAATTCGAATTCACAGTTCTTTACCTTTTGTTATTTTTAAAATAATGTATGCTATGATATTGTAGGCAATTATATAGTATGATTCATAATTTTTATTTAAAGACTGAATGAATAAGTATATATTTTTTTGTATGAGGATTGGTACTAAATTAGTTTTGGAATGAATGGCTTTTGTAAATAAATTCTGTTTTATTAATGTGAATCTTTATTATATTATTTTAATTAAACCTTCACAGAAAATGTTGAAATGAAAGGGAAATACATACTTTTAAAATTGTCTGCAGAGCTGGGCAAATACTTATATATAATATAGTTAGTATTTAAATGTTAAATACTTTTTTTAACACTAAGTATTTAAATATTAAATACCTATTTTGTGTTTAAGTATCTTTTAAATATTTTTAAAAATATTCTAGTGAGGATTTAAATAAAAAATTATTAATAAATACAAATACTTGCTCAGCTCTGATTGCCTACACATACAATCTTATTTTGTTTATATTTACTCCTTTTGATATTTTACTAAAGTGAGGAAAATTCTCCTATTAAAAAAATCAGGAAAATTCTTCAGAGCAGCGACGTTGGGAGTGATGCTGACGTTACAGATAATGCTGGCGTCATTGGTAATGGTGACGCTAACGTCAAACGCTAAATCCCGGCCGTAGAGCGATAGCATGTTACGTGTCTAAATTTCTAGTAATTTTATAAATTAATTAATACAATACCAAGATTGGTGGCCGGTAGCCAACGGTGGTGAAGGGCTGGGTTTTATTCAAAATAATTCAAATGAGGGCGTCATGTAATTTCACCAATCTTAGATCTATTATTTCATCAGATTCTCTATAATTACGAAACCAAGAAAACTATAAAATGCCAACATATAGTTTATATAGTTTGGAAGGATTGCTAAAGATAAACCATACAATACAATAAAAAATCTGAAAATTATAAAATTATATAATAAACATCATAGCCGGTCACCCAAGGCTGTTTTACTTTATTATTTATGAAGCTAGACAAATGAAATTTATACGAGTGTATATACATAAAAAAATTATGTGATATTTGTGAAGTTGGTATCACTTCCGATTATTCCGGAAACGATGTCATCTTGTGAATTTTAAATGGAACCACATACTTTTTTTTATTTTGTATTAGCATGACAATTTATATACAAAAACGTATCGATCGTCAACTTTTATCACCAAGGCAACAAAAAAAACATTTGTTTGTTTTTGGAACTAGGTAGCTGCAAATCGGTTAAAACGGTTAAAAACCGATCAAAAATTATTAACGAAAATAATTTAGGTTGATGTTGCATTAATGGCGCCCTCTGCAGGGTTACAATGCACGCGTTTGTAGTATTTAGTGGAAAAGTCGATTTTTTCACATACAACCTCGTGGGCCAATTGTGACTATTCGAGAGAAAATAATTTTCTGATGATACCAGACGCATAACACTTTATAAAAAAGTAAATGTCATTGCATCGGAAAAATCGAAAACTTAATTTTAAAAAGTTGGCCATTTTTGATAAAATATTATGGGCTTGATATTGCATGCAGAAAATTATTTTCTCCCGAATAATCACAATTGATCCATGAGATTTCATTTAAAAAAATCGACTTTCCAACCAAAAACTACAAACGCGTGTTGTAACCTTGCAAAGGGCGCCATTAACGCAACATTGACCTAAATCATTTTTTATCTAAATCATTAAACAGTTTTGAACAACCATTTTAACCGATTCGCAGTCACCTAAATTCAAAAACAAAAGGTGTTTTTTTGTTACCATGGAGATAAAAGTTGACGATCATTACATTTTTCTCGAACTAATTCAAAACAACAAAAAAGTATATGGTTCCATTTAAAATTCACAAGATGGCGAAGACAGTATAAAAGTAATGGAGGATCCGGTCGGTCTGGCACACTTCGCATGTACCGATTTTATATGATTTTAATTTATATTTCGCGGATTTCGACACTGACTTGACACTAATGACGTAGGTTTTGTTTCCGCATTTATTGGTTTTTTATTTTCTCCTAAAGGAAGAAAAGTAATAAATTCGAAACCAAAACGAAAATATGCAGAATTTAGAGATCTACAAATTATTTTATATGAAATTTTGTTATAAATTTCATAGTTTTCTTGAAAATTGACATAAATCTTCTATTTGACATTTCTAATGCGTTTTTATAAGTTAGATATTAAAATATCGATCTAAAACAAATTTAATTCAATTTCTAGGGTAGAATTACCATAGAATTGAGCAACTCTGTTCAAATCGAGGTCGTTTATGCCGATTTTTGAAGGAAAATCGACCACCACGTGTTACCAACTTAATCAATCGAAACAAATTTTTGGAAAAACAAATTTTCGCAACTAGAGCTTACTTGTAATATATTTCCCAATTTTCAGAATCATATCTTAAAATATGTTTGAGTTATGTGTGATACACACACGCAGGCACGCACGCACGCACGCACCCACACACGCACACGCA